>JAJEJO010000198.1:1813020-1916077 GCA_020662805.1 Glaucomys volans | reverse complement strand
CCTCCCTCCCTCCCTCCCTTCCCTCCTTCACCACTGAGCCACATCCCCACCCCTTTTCATTTTTTAAATGTTAAGACAGGGTCTCACTTCTGAGGCTGGCCTCAAACTTGCAATCCTTTTGCTTAGCCTCTGGAACCATGGGATTATAGGCATGCACCACCACATGCAGTGAAAGGCCTAGTTTTGATAATGTCAAGATTCTGGTTAAAATATTAGGACTAAGATGTTTTCCTAATATTTGACAATGTTCTTGCTCTACCACTCAGATTGGTAAACTTTGGAAAGTAGAAACCAAGTCCAGTATTTTATTATCTACTTTGTTATTTCTGTAATTGTCCATGAAACACAAAATTGCTTTGATAGAATATGATGATTGAGAATGACAGTACAGATATAAATAAAAATGATCTAATAAAGTTTTTCATTTTTGACTACCAATTTCTTATGATTAGATTCATGTTTCATGGGTACTACAATTTTTTGCAACTTTTAAAAATAAAAGCTCACCATTTGACCCAGTTATCCCACTCCTCAGTTTATACCCAAAGGATTTCAAATCAGCATACTACAGTAATACAGACACACATCAATGTTAATAGCAGTCAACTCACAACAGCCAAACTATGGAACCAATGTAGGTGCCCTTCAACAGATGAATGGATAAAGAATATGTGGTACATATACATGATTGAATATTAGCCTTAAAGGAGAATGAAATTATGGCATTTGCAGGTAAATGGATGGAACTAGAGAATATCAAGCTAGGTGAAATAAACCAATCCCAAAAAACCAAAGACCAAATGTCTTCTCTGATATGTGGATGCCAATTCACAATAAGGTGGTGAGGCTAGGGAAGAATAGAGGTACTTCAGATTAGACAGAGGGGATTGAAGGGAAGATGGGGTTTGGGGTTAAGAAGAATAGTAAAATTAATTGGAATGATATTACCCTATGTGGATATATGATTACATGGCTGGTGTGATTCTATATCATGTACAAAATGAAGAATTTGAAGTTATACTCCATTTTTGTATGATGTATTAAAATGCATTCTACTGTTATGTATAACTAATTAGAACAAATAAAAAATGCTATACCCCCTCAGAAACCAAAATGTTTATATTTTTATAAAATGAAAATTAAGAGTTCAGTATTTCTCAAATAATAGCTGAGCATTATTCATGACTATGATGCTATAGAACAAATCTAGTTTTACAATCTGCACACAGAAGGCAATGAAGTATACTGTCAAACAAAACACTTCTGAAAATGTGAGCCTCAGCTGCTCAAGATCCTAAGCTAAATAGGGTCTCTGAATTCAGCAGTGAAAGATACTCTAAATGACATGATGTGAAAGAAGAGCCCTGATCAGAATTCAAGCAGCGAGGATTCCCCTGGAGCTGCTCACATTTAGAGAATCTGGGCAAATACTTTTCTGTCCATGCTCTTCTTCTGTAAAACATGACACTCAGATTAACTTTTGGTTTCTTAGAAGGTCTTAAATATTTAAAAATGATGTAATATCACATACAAGGGAGTCCAATACAATTTTGGGAGAATTATCTAGGGAATTTCAAAAGTATGGTATGGTAAATGTATGATGAGACTGATGCTCTATGTTTTTCTCTTTTAAGCATTCCCTGTTACTTTAGATTATCAGTGAGTTTGGGGGAAATGCAGCTCTTTGATATAATATTCTCCATTGATGTATAAGAGATAGGGTCTTTTTTTAAATATTTTTTTATTTGTGTAGGGACACCATGCTTTTTATTTTTATGTGGTGCTGAGGATCAAACCCAGTGCCTTACACGTGCTAGGCAAGTGCTCCACTGAGTTACAACTCCAGCCCCAAGAGATAGGGTCTTAAAAGGCATAATTATGTTATAAGATCACTAGGGTGGGCCCTAATACACTATGACTGGCATACTTTCAGAATAAACAATTTGAACACAGACATGGTATAGAGGAAAGACATGTGAGACACAGATAGCAGAGAGGAATCTAGGAGCCAATGAGGGAGAACTCAGAAGAAACCAAATCTGCTCAGATGTTGATCCCAAACTCCTAGCATCCAAAGCTGTGAGAAAAGAAATTTCTGTTGTTTAAACCACTCAGCCTGTGGAAGTTTGCTAAGGTAGCCCTAGAAAACTAATACATGTCATAGACTTATTATCTTTTGCAGTAGCAAACAAAGATTAATACACTCTTCTCATCAAATCACTGTGAGGTGAGTACTGTGCATGATAGAGTCCAAAGTCTGGTCCCTGTGAAAATGATCCTTTCTAAGGCAAGTATTCTGCATCCTGGGAGAGAGACTTCTCTTGCCTAAACAAAGCCAAAATGAGAATTTGCTACTATGGATTACATAACTAATCAAGTATCCACAAACACTGGTAAGGGCCAACCATAAAAGTTGAGCTAGGTATGAAAAAGAAAAACTGAAAAAACATATTTGTTTTCATTCTTAAACTATCTATGGTAAATATATATTTTTATTATTTAAAAAAAAACTAGCAGGACATAGTGTCAGATAAAGCACTAGCCATATGAACCAACTTAGTGTTATGAGCTTAAGACAAAGTTTGGCTGCAAGTACTTACTGACTTCTCAAGTGTGACCTTTTAATGTCATCATTTTAGTGTTTTGTATTTTATTATGGCTACCTTAAGCATTTTATGCATTAACTCACACTTCTCTCTTCCTTTAGAAAAATAAAAGTTGACTTCCTATTTAGAAAAGTGCAATCTGAACTGCTGATAATTTTACAGTAAGTAGTTACTGATCTCTAAAAACCTGCAGCTTGTCATTTCATTAGGATTTTTGTGGTGAGTACAATTTTAAAAATACAACATCTACAGTGAAGTTTTCTTGGACAGATACACATGCAAATGTTTACCTTGAGTAGCATAGCAACTTGTACAAAACTTCTATGGCCTGCAAAGATTTATGCTACAGCTTTCTCAGGCAACTGTACACATCCTATTTCAAACTGATAAGGTTTTCACTTCATTCATACTTAACAGAGGGTTAGGAATGCAGAATAGTTTTATCATTGGAGCTAAAAATAAAACAACAAAATAATCAGATGTAGGAGGAAGAAAAAAAATATTCAAAGCCAGGCATAGTGGCATGAGCCTATAGTCCCAACTACTAAGGAGGATAAAGCAGGAGGAGGATGGTTTGGGCCCAGGAGTTCAAGACCAGCCTGAGCAACACAGAAAGACCCCATCTCAAAAAGAAAGAAAAAAGAAAAACAGTTAAATGTTGTATAACATCACTTCTTAAAGGTGTCTTCATTCCTGTTTATGTAATGCCAAGCTAATATACTGTAAAAAGTTCTGACTTTAAAAGCTTAAAAAACAGAAGGGAATTGCAGAGAGAGCTGACTGCCTGGAAGTATTGGCTGGAGGTTCTGTAAAGAGACCTGAATGCCCTGGAACAATTCATTTAAGCATGCTTCTTTCTCTTTCCCCTTATTCTTATCTGAATTCATCCAAAAAGTTATCTGGGTTATGTTTTTAAATTATTTTTAAGCCAGCAAAGAAAAGCAAATGCTTGCATTCCTACTCAAGAACAGATGTTTTAATACTGTGTGGGCAATGGAGATTATATATTTAAGTGAGAAATCCTAGGGCAGGTGGCCAATTGTATTCATATCAGCTCTTACTATTGAGAAGGTCTTATTAAATGAGCATGACAATTGAATAAAACTTGACATATCTATGTAACCAATTGCATTGACAGTCCAAGATGAAAAGTGAAAAATGTATATCATCCAGCACTTACAGGCAGTAAATTCAAGGCTCAAACTTGACTTTCAGGGGCCAGGAGTTTTGGGGTTTCAGAAAAACTGGGAAGAACAGCAGGATTATTCTTCACCCCTAAGAAATGACCAATTTTGCCAAAAAATGTTGTCTTAAATAACAGTAAAGCTTATGCTCATAAGTATTGCTTCTTACTAACTTGGTGGATGAAACAGCTGCTGTGGGCTGAATTTTCCTATCAGCACGCAACTTACGAACTTCCAGGATCTGACTGTTTTTTAAATTAAGACATTGTTACCCTGGAATTCTCCTTAACTACAGTGTTAGTAGCTAAGAGTTTCACCCTAGTGCCTATATCTCAGGTTTGAAGGCCTCAGTAGGAGTTGATGCTAACTGTTGGCAACACACAGCATTTCCAATTTTTCGGTAAAATTTTGGAGTGTAAGTAATAACCTAAATTGCAAAGTAAAATCTCATGGGACGAATAAATAACATAGTCTCAAGATCATTTTCCACAATGGCATCTGTGGGAAACCAAAAATCAAGGTTGCTTTTTTTTTTTTCTACTAAGATTTGAAAAATTATTCCTCTGAATTAAAAAGAAAATGTGATAGGTCATAAAAAGCTGAAATAACATCCAACAGCTGCAACTGTATGACAATAAAGTATCACATGACTTCTTTCTTAATTGTATCACATTGAATGCTCATGGATTTGCTTTCATATAAGTATTCAAGAAATGACTAATGGTAAGGAATGGCAAATGAAAGAGAATGTAAATGGTTAGAAGAAAAAAAAAATCTTCACCTCAAAACTTGAACTAATGTGTAACTCAAACCATAATCCCTAAAGGCACGTTCTTACTGATATTTCTCATATACTACAATACTTACTCAGCATTCTTAAGAGAAATCTGTGAAATGTTTGGGGACATTCTGATACAAACATGGTGGCTATATTGATATGTGTTTTCAATTCAATGTTCAATAAGTTTAACAGAGAAGACACTAAACCCATTCTAATTTTGTACAGGATCTGAGTGAAACCCAATTTGGGCTAAGAAATATTGGTACAGAGTGATTTATGTCAAAATGGCTTAATGGTACCAAGAGTACAAGTAACTGAGACAGAGACAGTAATAAAAAAATTCCTTCAGGGAACTGCCAATGGAAGTAGTTAGAATGTGGTAAAGGTCATCCCTGACAGTTGAATTCAATGGTCCATTTCTCAGCTGTCATCATAGTTGACCTAAGTGCAGCAAGTGGCTTTTGAAACACCAGGCTCTGAAGGTTTTCTTCCTACCTGGCTGGATGCTTTTCCTTGGCTATTTGCTGACTCCTCCTAGAAACCTTCCTTTTACACACTAGGGTGTTCCCAGGCTCACTGCTTAGACTCCTTCTATATCCTGACACATCCTTCTCTGTGAGATCCCAAATGGTTTCAAAGCATTGCATGTGATTTATAGGCTGATCACCAGCATGTTCCTATGTCTAACCTGCCCTATGTCACCATCTCAGTGAACAGCAACTCTGTGATCTGGATACATCCTTTGCTCCTCTTTTGTGCTTACACCCTACATCCCAAATCCAGTTATCTTGGCTCTACCTTCAGATACTGGCTCTACCACTTTTCACCACCTCCATAGTTACCACTGCAGAGTCCAGGCCATCATCCACAACAGTCTTCTAACTGGGTTCTGTTTTGCATTTGTGGCATGAACTAAATAATTTATGTAATTCTACCACAAATTATAGATTGGGCATTATGAAAATACCAATTATTTTCATTTTTCTAGAAATGTATATATGCTTTAAACATTAAAATTTTGGAAAAATGGCCTATATCTCAAACATTCTATAAATTATTCACTGTGGAACCAACACTGAACATCTAATCTATGTTTAGATTTTGTAACCCTCAGTTTACCAAGTATCCTTCTGAAAGCTGCTGTCTATCCTCTCTTTTGGTACTTTCTACCTGGTTGGAAGGCACTCACTAGCCTTTCTATATATGGCTGCTGATGCCTACGATGCTCCCATGTTTAGTGTTGGAGAGCCATTCCCACCAGCCATCAAAGATCCAGGGTCCCACTAAATTACATGAGGAACACGGAACTTTTGTTTGCATCTGCAGAGATAATGTCCAAAGCAATGATAATACCATTTGCCCAGGAAAACAGTTGTAAGGATAGGTACAACAGTACAATTGAAAATTTTAATAAACAATTAAGCAGTATTTATACACATAATTTTATTGTATGCTTAATTATACGAGTTGTACCATTTTAACCAAGATAAATAATTATTCAAAAAATTAGGTTAAAACTTATATTGGTCTGTAGTGTACAAAGTAGCATTACCTATGAGGTCAATGAGATCTCTGACATACCAAATCAGAGACTGTCCTGCTTCATAAAGACAATCTTTGAGCAAACTTCCTTTTGAACTAAAATAGATTCATACTCTGTAGCTATTCTGAAGTGGGGAGAAAAAGGTGTTTCACAATAAGAAGTTCATTAAATTAAAGGTTAATTGAACAGCTCAATGCTAACAGACTTAAAAAAAATACCAGCACAATAATATCTTTAGTCCACATGTGTTATATCAGTTATGAATTCATATTCCTTATCCTTGTGGTCTTTATATTTTATTTTTGGTACAGGGGATTGAACCCAGGGGTGCTTTACCACTGAGCCATATCACCAGTACCTTTTAGTTTTTGAGACAGGGTCTAACTAAGTTGCTCAAGGCCTTGTTAAGTTGCTGAGGCTGGCCTTGAATTTGCCATTCTCTTCTATCAGCCCCCCCAAATCACCAGGATTACAGGTGTGCGCCACTGAAGCCAGCTGGCCTTTATATTTTAACTGGTCTTTTTATTTTAAATAAAGCAGAAACCTAACAAAAAGTGCAAGATTTCACTCGTCAGGTCAACTGTGTAACTATTAAATTCTAGTGTACAGTATTATATTTTTTAAAGTATACAAAGTAACTAGTCAGCATGCACTTTTCATTTCAACAATGGAGGAAAAGATAAAAGTGATAATTATTGTATCAAACACTAAGTTATTTCTTTTTACATTTTTAAATCACTCTACAGTTTTCCTACCATGCTATAAAGTCTTCAGGGTTTGTCCACAGATCTGAACACCTCCAAAACATAGAAGTATAAATGGCTTTATGTTCTTTCTTCACTTTCTTTCATATTGGTCATTACACTAAAATGAAGTTGATTTATGTGATTAGAATTCAAGCAGATCACAAAAATCACCCAAGGCAACAAAGAACACAGAAAACTTTCGTGAAATGTTGCTGCCATCACCCCAAACATACCTGAGAGGTCTTTGCCATCTGTTGACACAGGCAAGACATGGCTTTGAAAATAGGGGTAAATTAAAAGTTAAATCTTTGAACAGACTATTATCCTTCTCTCATGTTCACACTATGATGATAAAGATGAGTAACATGGCCATAAGTTCTTATTTCTTGATGCACAACCTGGGGCCATTAGGTATCAACTACAACAGAGAGAGAAAAACTCAGTACTGTGGAAGCAACTGGTTCAGCCTGTAAAAATCATTATGCTGGGGAAGCGGGACTACAAAGAAGAGGTGAACCTTCAACCAGAGCTTAGAGAGTAAGAAAGTAGTGACAGAGGAGAGGAACTTCAGACATTCACAAGGACCTGCATGAGGAGAATGGGGGCACACACATTGCTCTTGGGTAGGAGAGCAGATGAGCGGGACTGAAGCCACAGAATAAACTGGGATCAGATTAGGGATACACCGTGTGCGCCTAACTATGGAACTTGGATTTAATCGCAAAGCAGCAGGAAAGTCAAAACACATTTCAAGAAAGGCCATGTACAATGAAGCGGATGTTTTTAGCTTTCTACTTCTCCTCTGTGTGAGGTGTTCCAGGTTGGGAGGAGACCGGGACCTTGCTTCAGAACAAAACAAGCTTTGGAATTTGAACCTTTACTCATGCAGCTGCTCTCTGCTTTTCTCCCTTTGCCATAGATAATCCTTACTCATTAATAAGGACCCAGAGCCTCCAGGAGGCTTTCCCTAGTAAGACTTCTGCCTCTTTCCACACTATTATCATCAAGCTAGCTCTCTTTTCTGATCCTGTTCTCTTCATACCTCTAGTACCACGCTGAGTTCAAGTCACTGCACATCTCTCTCCTGCTTACCTGTGAGTTCTATCATGGCAGAGGGTTAGTCCTATGCCCGCTGAATAATTTTTGATCTCTGACGGTTTTCAGGATCTGACAGAAAAACATCAATGAAATGTGCCAAAGAATTAAAAAATATATGTATTCTATATAAATGGACAGATTACCATCCTTGAGGGGAAAAAAAAATGAAGAAAAGGTGTCAAAGTCTCTGACTGTGCTAAAACCAATGGGAATTGACAGATGTTGAGTTGTGGAGGAAGGGAGATTACTAGCTTAGCAGAATGGGTTGACAGTGACATAATTATCCAATATAGACCAAGGTAGTAAGACTGTAGCAAGGAATAAGCTCTGGTTGGGTCATTTTAAGTAGAGGAGTGGTAGCTTATGGACATGGACAGACCCAGTGGACAATAACAACACTTCCACACTATTAAACATAGAGGACTGGCCAGGGACAAAAACTGATACAAGGATTTTACTTACACCTATGGGTTACTAAAAGCTATGGAGTAAGAACATGATGTTCAAGAGTCATCTTTAATTCCCTGATGACTATCTTGCACCCTAATAGTTTAAGTATTGCTTAGGCTAATTTCAGATAGGGTATTTTAAAACTAATAAATGTCACCTTGTAGATAAGCAGGTACATTCATAATCACATTCAAAGACTCCTGATTATCCAGGTGTTGTTAGGATGATATACACTCATTTGATCATTCAACAAATACACATTGGACAGTCAATATGGGCCAGGCACTAATCAACATGCTGAGGATGGAGAAGTGAACAAGGAAATCTATTTCTCTGCTTTTATGAGGTATATATTCAACTGGGGTAACACAAGCCATAAAAAAATCCTAAATACAGCCAGGTACAGTGGCACACACCTTTAATCCCAGTAGTTTGGGAGGCTGAGGCAGGAGGATCATGAGTTCAAAGCCAGCCTCAGCAACGGCAAAGCACTAAGCAACTCAGTGAGACCCTGGCTGGGGATGTGGCTCAGTGATTGAGTGCCTCTGAGTTCAATCCCAGGTACCATTCCCCCAAAAAATGAAACAAAAAATAAAAAAAAAACAAAATAAAATCCAAATATGCACAAAGTGAGATGAGATGATGAGATGTATTATAGAACAAGGGAAAGCAGGGAGGGGATAAGAAAGAGATGGTCCCTGGGAAAAGCTGACATTCAAGCAAAGTTAAAGGAGTTGAGGGAATGAATCCATGGCTACCTGAGCAAGGTCATCCCAGGTGTGAGGAATAGCACAGCAAATAATCTGAGGCAGGAAGTATGTCTGGTAAATTAAAGAAGAGCAAGGAAGGGGCCATGTGGATCAAAGATTAAAGACCACAGTGCTCATCTCATGTGGGGACATGGTTGGCCACTATTAAGGACCAAGAACTTACAGAGATGGAAATAGAGTTCTCTGATAAATTATAGGATGTTCAGTGACATATGAATTTCAGATATACAATGAATGATATTCCTGGTATAAAAACGGCCAAGAAGTTATAAAATCATTCACTGTCTCACTGAAATTCACATACAAAACTGGGTTCCTGTGTTGTCATTTGCTCTTTAAGACAAACCTAATTGGGGCCATTCAAGCATTTCACGAAGGAGTGATAACATCTGACTTCTGTTTAGGAAAGGTCATGCTGAGGAAGACAAAGGTGGAATTAGGGAAACCACTTAGTACTTTCAGGACTCAAAAAGAAAGGTTGAGGAGGTGGGTGTATAGTTAGAAGAGGACTTTATGTCAGAGGATGGGCTAGATATGTGAACTTGGGAGCCAAGGGCTGATGGGTAGCACTAAAAGCCAAGAGAATCCATAGATGGCCCACTGCATGTTGATTAAGAAGTGAATGCAGAATCTACCAAGTACTCAAAAATCTTTACACCACGAACACCAATAACCCAATCAATAAATGGGCCAAGGAAATGAACAGACACTTTACAGAGGAAGATCTACAAGCAATCAACAGATTTATGAAAAAATGTTCAACATCACTCATTATAAGAGAAATGCAAATCAAAACCACCTTAAGATTTCATCTTACCCCAATTAGAATGTCTTTTATCAAGAACACAGGCAACAACAGGTGTTGGCGAGGATGTGGGGAAAAGGGTACACTCATACATTGCTGGTGGGAGTGCAAGTTGGTGCAGCCACTCTGGAAAGCAGTGCGGAGATTCCTTAGAAAACTTGGAATGGATCCACCATTTGACCCTGCTATCCCACTCCTTGGCTTATACCCAAAGGACTTAAAATCAGATTGCCTCAGTGATGCAGTCACATCAATGTTCATAGCTGCTCAATTCACAATAGCTAGATTGTGGAATCAACCTAGATGCCCTTCGTAGATGAATGGATAAAGAAACTGTGGTATATATACACGATGGAATATTACTCAGCCATAAAGAAGAATAAAATTATGACATTTGTAGGTAAATGGATGATTTTGGAACCTGTTATGCTAAGTGAGATCGACCAATCCCAAAAATCCAAAAGCCGAATGGTCTCTCTGATAAATGAATGATGATGCATAATGTGGGGGGGAAAGATGGCAAGAATGGAGGAAAGATAGCTAGCATAGAGGGAAGGGAGGGGTGGGGGCGGGTGGGGAGTAAAATCAATAACAGAGTGTGTGACAGATATCATTGCCCTGTGTACATGCAAGAAAGCACAGATGGTGTGACTCTACTTTGTGTACAACCCTTGAAACAATAGCTGTACTCCATTTGTGTTCAATGAATCAATAAGTAAATAAAAAAAAAAAAAAAAAGAAGTGAATGCCATGGTCATCCATGGTTATAAAGTGGAGTCTTTTAAGAAAGGCACAGCCCTAGTGACATCCCCATAATTCCAGGTCACAGAGAGGAAGAACCAATAGTGGGGACTGAGAAGCAGTGGCCAGAGGGGTAGGTGGAAAATAAGGAGAGTGATGTTGTAGTAGGTGGAAAGTAAGGAAAGCGATGTTGTAGAAACCAAGTGAGAAAGATTTGGTGGGAGGAAGTGAAGTGAAGGATCAGCTGGGCCAATGGCTGATGACAGGTCCCATAAGGTACGACTGAGGATTCTCCATGGGGTTTGCAATATGTGTGCAACTGAGACTTGAACAAATGAGATTCTGATAGGAGAGTGGTGGTGGTGGGAAGCATGATAAGTATGAGTTCAGGGAACAATAAGAAGAGAGCAACTATAGACAGAAAACAAAAAACTGTTCGACAGCTTTGCTGGCACAGACAGCAGAGAACACAAGTGGAAGTTGAAGGAAATGTGGGATCAAAAGAAGGACTTACTTTTCTCAAGATGGGATAAAATGATAGCATATGTGTATGCTGAGGGGAATGAACCAGTAGAAAGGGAAGAAGAGGAAACACAAGAAGAGGAAGAGGAGAAAGAAGGAGAGGAGGAGGAAGAGAGGAAGGAAGAGGTAGAAAGAGAAGGGAAAAGAAGAGGAAGAAGGGAAAGAGGACAAGGAGGAGAGAAAGGAGGAGGAAGGGGAGGTAATGGTGGAGATGGTGCAGGAGAAAAAGAGGAGTGGAAGGCATCATCACTGGTTCCACAGAGGCCAAAAGATGGAATAAGGTAGGCACCTAGAGATCACACAAGATTACAAGAAAGGAAGCCAGATTTCCAGGTACTGATGCAACAGATTGATAAAGAGCATGGTGGCAAGTTTGTGGAAGTTCTTTTTTGATTGCTTAAAGTTTCCCTGTGAAACCAGAAGCAAAATAATCATCTGAGAGTGAGGAAGGGAGAAATGCTGCTGGAGACTGGAAGAGAAAGAGCATGTAAAATAATAGTCCTGGATTATTGGAGAGAAGAAAGACAAAGAAATTGGAGTATGATTATCCAGGTGTCCCATTGGATATTTGAATCCAAAGTAAATCTAAGTTCCATTAGAGTAACAACAGGGTTTCACTTATGGGCACCATTCTTGTATGAAGCTATAATTTTGTGGTTGGGTATTTCCAGAGCTTTCTGAAATCAAGTGCGCTGACCAATAATCTCAGCCACGGAGTTTCACTGATAAAAAAATTTGACTTTGCAAAGGCTATGGTGCTGGAAGGCTGCGGAAAGGAGACACAAATATGGAGGGACTGAGAGAAGGATGCCTGGGGGGTCCACAGACCTTCCAGAGACTCCAAAGTGTTCAGAAACCAACAGTAGATTTGGAATGTTGTTGTTGAAGCCTTTTATGAACTTGACTATGAGAACTTAAAGAAGAGTATTTAATAATATGTTGCAGAGAATTTTAAGAGAAAATGATACAAAATACTCATAATTAAAGTGTTGAATTTCAATATCAAAAATTCACAAGGGCCCCAGATCCTTGCTTGAATTGAGTGCTTGGCTAATTGTCTCCACAGAAATTCAATGCTAATTTGTATTCAAGGTGAAAAAGGGCTGAAATTAAAATTCTAATTTATTCATCTTCTATCAATTAGCCTCAATAAAGGATATTTGGTTAAAAGAATTAAGTTCATGAGGGAATTGAAAATCTGAGAAATCCTAATTTTAAAGAGGACAATTTAAGTCTGATAATATGAATATTCATGCAGTAAATACACCATTTAAAAACAGTTTTCATAAATGGTTAAAGTAATTTATCTCTCTAAACACCTTCTGTATTCACTGATGCAGAAATACTTTCAGGCTTCTGATGATTTTATGCAGATTATCACGGTAATCACTGTAAACTAGGACCAGGAAAACTGTGGTTTTATATGAGCTGATCAGCTGTGCTTTCTGCTTATGCTACTGCCATTCACCATCTAGGAAGTGGTTACTTTTGTTCTTGGGACTAGAGTATAGAATTATACAACTGTTGACATTGGGCTAACCTCTTTGATAATCAGAGCATGGTATAATCCTGTATCAGCTAGACAAAGCAATTTCTTGCTGTACTTTGGACATACTTTATTTAGTTCTATTCAGTGTACAATCTGAAAGCACTTATTTCCTTTGCTAACCAGACTAAAACTGAAAGATGTGAGACTTTCTCTTTAACCAAATAAAGACCACAAGGAGAGAAACTTATAAATCTCAAAAAGTTAACCAGAAAAAATAAAATTTTCTGATTTCATTAATGTACAAAATAAGTGAGTCTTAGAGCACTTGAAAACTCAACTCTGAAATAGTAAATGATGCATACATTTGTTTTTAAAAATATTTACATACAATTTTACATGAGATAAGGAAGTGAAATAAACCAACATTATCTACAGGGTGTATGTTTAAAGACTGGATATGATTATAAAATATTTTACGAATACAAGTCAGAAAGCTACAAACTTTTCCCAGGGTGTGCATGTGTGTAAATGTGTATGCATGTGCACATACTATTACACACACCCTCTAGCACCAAAAAAGATACTCTTCCTGAAATTCAGGTGACTTGAGGAAAAGCTGACAAAACTGATGACATTGATGTACATAGTTTAAACAAGTACAGAATTTATGGAACAAAACTGAAAGAGATACCTGGGTGCGGTGGCGCACGCCTGTAATCCCAGCACTTGGGAGGTTGAGGCAGGAGGATTGTGAGTTCAAAGCCAGCCTCAGCAACTTAGCAAGGCCCTAAGCAGCTCAGTGAGACCCTGTCTCTAAATAAAATACGAAATAGGGCTGGGGATGTGACTCGGTGGTGGAGTGCCCCTGGGTTCAAAGTACCAAAAAAAAAAAAAAAAAAAATTGAAAGAGATAATTTTGACACAACACAAAATCATGGAAAGAACGTGGGAAGGGCATGGTGGTGTCCACCTATAATCCCAGTGACTCAGGAGGCTCAGATAGGAGGGTCACAAGTTCAAGGCCAGTCTCAACAACTTCACAAGGCCCTAAGCAACTGAGAAATACACTGTCTCAAAATAAAAATAAAAAGGGCTAGGGATGTGGCTCAATGGTTGAGCACCCCTGGGTTCAATCCCTTTTACCATAAAAAGAAAGCAAGAAAGAACTTTGAATCAGAAGATCTGGATGTAGACATTGGATTCACATTTATTATTGGAGAGTCTGGTAAGGGCAAATCACTGATTTCCTCTATTTTAGAAAACTTATCTAAAACTCAAAGATAATATATGACACTCTACTTATGAATTGTTTTGAGGCTCAAATAAAATGATGTACATAAATATAGACATGGTAATAAGTGGGTCTCATTATCAATAATGAGGAAAATCATGAAATCACTGCATGTACTTCCAAAGGAAAGATTAGGATCAGTAAGAGGAATTGAAGAGAAAGATTATAGCTTAATACAGGAAATAAATTTCTAAAAACAATACTGTTTAAAAATGGAGTATCCTCAAGAGTGATAAGACAATGAAATCACGAATTTTATATCTAAGTCACTAAGTTATTTTGTTTTCAGAGGAAAAGGAGTTACAAAACAGATGGAGAACATGTAAAAATAATTTGCACTTTAAATAATAAAATATAATAAAATAATTAAAAATATAATTTAAAGGCTTCCTTCAATTTTGAAACTTTATGATTTTGGATAAAGTAAAAATATTCAAATATTAATAGCACAAAAAGAATCTTTCCTCTAAGTTGGCCATGAGGAAGACCCACCTTAAGGTTGTTGCAATCCAATTTTTCTAAATAAAAAATATTAATTTCAAAATGTAAACACAGGAACTTCTACCGTTACTTGCTGAGTTCTTCCCCATCACAACTGCCCATTAAACATGTTAAGGCATGTGAAAGGATTGCATAATTTGAAAGGTGTGATTAGTATTGTATGACATACTTTGCATAAAATCTGGACTTGTATTGCTTTATATTTAGCAGGATTTTTAACTACTATGAGGTTATAACTGAGACTTGGTTATCCAACAAATTAAATCCCTTCTGGAAGTTGGGCATTTTTTTATTACTTCATATGACCTGAATGTTTCCTGCTTCACTTTTATATTTTACGTCTTATGTAAGCGTCAATTTCACAACTTGAAGGTGCCAATGATTTCTCAGGCAATGCACCAAAGATTTTTCCTAGGATCAACATTCATACAGGAACACAGGGCTGCCACTTTCTGGTGTTGGGCTTTAGAAGCTTGGTTTTCCACAATACAATGTAAAGGTTGGCAATTTTTCCAATAGTCTACTTAATGACCTTGTACTATTGGTTAACAGGAATATTTGTGCCTGCCATTAGAACAACTATGAGAGATGCTCCAATCATTCATTCATCCATTTATTTGAAACTTTGGAGGACTTGCTGTGTGTAGGTACTCTGCTATGAAGTGAAAATATAAGAGTGAAAAAGACAGTCTTTGATCGGAAGGCATTTAGATAAACTGCAGCCATCTCTAAAAGTCTAATTATTGTTGTTTATATTTTCATGCACTTATTAGCAACTTGGAAATTCAAAAATACCATGTTGCATTTGGCATGCCTTAAAACACCTAAGGTAAGAGGCCTCAAAAATATAACAGCAACAACTTTAGACATAAAAAGCAAACAGGAAATAAGGTAAAAAAATGTTTCAAAATGATCTAATAAAGAAGCATTGTATAAAATAAACCTTGAATTCCAACTGATTGGCACACTAACTGCAGAAAACAAATCTGAAAAATGCAAAAGAGTACAAACACAGTTTATACAAAGTGTTAGTCTTAAAATTCCCCATATATATTTTGCTTTCTAGGTGGTGATTATTTAGTTTTAAAAATTTAGCATTAATGATATTGCTCTAGAAGTAATAATATACGTTAGTAGTGGTAACCTGATACAGATGAAATACCAAGGCAAGTCTCAAACATTATAAACATGTACTCACTGATTAATACACATAGGTGTGGCAGAAACAGCATAACACCCTGCCTGCGATCAGCTTGGAGACCTAATCTCCATTTGGCCATGAACTTTCAAATATATTTTGAGAAAGCCTGGACACTTAGATATACCTAATGAAATCCTCCTATTTACTATTTGTGGAGATCAAAAGGGAATTCAACTGAAAAACAGTTTCATCATGCTTTCCATCTGTTCAATTTTTCTTTCAATCCTAAGGATCCAAGGAAAAGACCTAGTATCTTTATCTATGCTTAAAACAAAGGCAGTAACGAATTGAACTTTCTTATTTTTTCTCAAATGTATAACACAGGGAATGGGTGGGTGGTCAAAAAAGTGAGTAAAAAATATTAATATTTGTGTTATTTGCAACTTGCATAAAAGATTAAAAATATGAATTTCACCAGAGCTACAGTCTACATATATGGAGGGAAATACAATTGTATTAATAGAGTTTATTCCTAATATAAATAAAGTGAACAGTCTATTAGTGGAATGCTTGAGCCAAGTTTAAAATGTGTTAACACCAAAACACACATTCCATGAAAAAATCACAGCCAATTATTTAAAACAAAAACATACATATCAAGATCAGAATACAGAAAAGGAGAAAAGCAAGTGAGCGTGCATGAGCAGAGAAGGGTTTGAATTCCAGCATCTCCCAAGCAAAATGTCTCAACTGAATGACAAGTTATTTCTACCAAAAATGCATTATCTTCAGGCAGAAATGCCATTAATCCACAGTGAATACCACTCACGGCCCCATTCCATGTAGTGTGCATAGTTCAGGAAGCCTACAGACCTGTCTAAACAATGAATGACTGGTTTTCCAAACCTTTAATCTTTGTTTCCAAATATGCCAGGGAGGGCAGGAGAACAAATTTCATACTTCACATTTTATAAGTACTACCAAGAGCCAGCTATCTCTGAGTGGTAGTTCTAGCCTAGCCTGTTCTCTGATTTCATGATAAACTCAGAGAGCTGGAGGGAGAAGATACCCTCTCCTTTACTTGTGCTTGCTGCCGCTGACACCAAACAGTTAGAGGGGACAGGTGGACCTTGGATTGCTAAAGCTTTCGCTAATTAAACTCTAAATTCCTGTACCAAAAGATGGGCAAGATCTTCCAAGAAGGGGGAGGCAAACCAAGCCAATAGTGTCTCAGTGCAACAAGTTGTCTATTTTAATACCACAGATGCTAAAGCAGGCATTTGGTAAATAAATAGAATTTATCGTGAAAGTAAGAGTAAAATTCTGAAAAGCAATCAACAAGGAAAGTTCTTAAAAGTGAGTTTTGATTCAATTGATGAAAACCCTTGAATCTAGTATTTCTATAATCCATGTTAGGTTTTACACAGAAAATATTTTAGTGCCAACATGTTTTAGTATAATATACTATTTTTCTAGAAAAGCAAGCAGAATGGACAAAGATGCAGATTGTCTGGTGTTAGGGACTAAAGGGTTTGAATTCCAGGATCTCCCAAGCAAATGTCTCAACTGAATGACAAGTTATTTCTACCAAAAATGTATTATCTTCAGGCAGAAATGTCATTAATCCACAGTGCCTCATGCTTGCTAAGCATGTTCTCTACTGCTGAGCTACACTCTGCTTAGTCCCAGAGTTATAATCTTTGGAGTACAAATAGTACATCTTTTACTATCTAGGTAGATTTTTCAAACTCAAGTTGTGACATATTTAGTGGAGGACTGAAATCAATTTCATACATCATGACCATTGTTCTTAACAAAAATGGGAAAGAAAACATAATAGAGATTTTAATGGATATTACATTTAAAATGTGATCCTGTGTCTAAGTGTGATCATACTTCAAAATTTTTCCTTAAGATGGAGTCTCAGTCAAGAAGTAAAAATACCTGTTTGCAAGGACAGTGGCTTAGAATCAGAATATGTCAGTTAACCTGACCTTAAAATAAAGGTTACTCATATTTGTTGACTGCTGCCTGCCAAACACTGAGCTAAGCATTTGATATTTAATCCTCACAAGAACACATGGCAGAAACTTTTGTTATTCACATTTTGTGAGTAGGCAAACTTGCCTAGGATTATATAGATAGATTAGTGGTAGGATGAAAAAAACAAGCCAGATCTGAAGTTTCAAGGCCACGATTCTTCTGCAGTGAGTATTCAGTGACGTCTTGGTCAAGAGCAATAAGTGAGGGGCAACCAAGGCCTTGGCAGCACCCAGGGGCTCAGAGGAATAAGCACTATCATCAACACAGATGATGTAACGCGTATCATAATACGTTGCCACATCTGAGCACCCAAGACTGACTGCTATGTGGGAAGAAGTAAGGAAAATAAACCTGGGCTTACTTTAAACTGTGTTCAGCTTCATCTGTTCATAACCTTAGGGTTGCTGACATAGTCGGGAAGCTAATCAGCTAAGGTACTTACAGTTTACATATTCCACCACCCTTTCTCCTGATTCCTTAAATCAGAGCCTACTTTACATTGGAAGAGCAGGTTCTATTTTCGGAAGTAGAACGCACAATTTGAATTGACTTGTTTTAACTTACAGAAAGTTAAAAAATCACAAAGGCAAGCAGATGACACCATCACCACCCTTGGCTTTAGCATACATATGACAGACAAAATTTTGAAATGTTAACTTTCAAAACATAACCAATGAAGTAGTAGTTTAGGATGATAATGGAGCATCTAAGACAATAAATAAAAGAGAAGAAAGAAGAAAAGAATTGAGGATGGGAAGAAGGGAGAAAGAGAGGAAGGAAGGAAATTCTTATCTTGCTAATGAGATAAAAATATCTATTTGTACATCTTCATCTGGAGATACACACAGATCATTGCTCTAGTAGGAATTTCATGCCTGTCAAGGAGCTTCTGGTATTAAGGAGCTTCTGCAAGCTATTACTTGCAGCTTGAAAAACAATGCAACTAAGTCATAGGAAAAAATAAAGAAGATAACAAAACTGTATTAAATATCTCTTTTGATATGCATACCAAAACAGTTACCAATTGCCCTTCTACTGATTACATGATTAAAGAACAATTTTCCAATGACAGCATCAGTATGAGAATTGCACAAACCCCAAAGTGCAACAGTGGTCATCTTCACTGACCTGCACTGAATGGTCCTGGCTTAATCACCTTTCCTCTGCAGGCAAAGACACTGACTGATGACACTGACTGATGACACGATCACCCATAACTCACCAAATGCTGCCTAAACACCCATCCTGCTTTAGCAGGTGGAATATTATACTTCCCAAGAGACAGTTGTGTTTGTTGCCCCAAAGTATTTATATCAGTAGCATTTGTTGTTGTAATCATTAATCTATTTAAATATTATGTAACCCAATCCAGTATGAGTTATTCCTTCTTTGAAGATAGATGAATGCTTTCACAGGACTCCACATAAAATGAGGTGCTATGATAAATGAATGTTAAATTAGTGATAAAAGAGATAACTGTAAAATCTAGGAGAAAACTTTCATAAAATCCTAGAGGAATTTGGCATTCAGATTGCTTTAAACAACATCTTTGAGCTCTCCTTTTTGTTCAAGGAAAGTCAAACTGAAAGTCATCACCAAGGTTGATGGCTCCCATTTTTGGAAGAAACACATCAGAACTCCAACCAGCAAATCCTAAACAAATAAGGTCTTGTCCCTCTATGAAGAAGGGTGAAATTAAAATTAATCTTTTGAATATGTGTATCATTTTGATGCTTCTTCAACTGAACTATACACATCAATTAATAGCAATAAGCTCTAAATGTGCTCCTTAACTGGCTTCCACTGAATTCTAAAATTAAAAAATATTATGAAAATATCATATCCCTATATTTGGCTTTGAAAATAGTTTGACTTTTACATATTATATGCTACATTTAATATGTAAATACTACCACATACCATACCTGTTGGAACCAAATTATACAAATTTTGCATGAGAAGAGATTTAGCAGCACTAAAGTCATCAATCTACTCTGGAGAAATGAAGGTGTTCTTAAGCAATCAGTTCTGAATCTTGACATCAGTTTAAAGCTATAGATTATATCTTGAGCTCCCAGCATCCGAAACCATCATTAATCTCTGTCATGGAGGAAGCAAAGCCTCATTCATGGATTTATTTATAGAGACTATTTATGTTTCACACATTCACTTTGAATCCCACATCAAGAGGAGTGATTTGTGGTATTATTTTTGATTTTGTAATCTTTAATCTATAATAGATGTTCTACTTTAAGCTGCCAAATGGTCTTATACCACACTACAGAGTTTTAGATAAAGAAGATTGGGAGCTCATTCAATTCAAAATAAAAGTTTCCCATCTGACCTATATTATGAAGCTATTTCTTGATTTAAAAATATTTACTATTTCTTGTTATTTTAGATTGGACTGTGCTTAAAACAATGTACTAATCAAATATATTTCCAACTCTTATTTCTGAAAGATGTCTCACATAATACTTTCATTTAATACCTTCTATGGTACTTTCTCTTTTTGATTATTTGATATTTCCCACTAAGGTGTGTGGACTGTTTCAATGTCAGCTCTAGGTTGTGAAAGACAATACAGATGTTCCTCAATTTTTGACGGTTACATCCCAAATGACCCATTGAAAATTGAAAATATTCAAAGTAAAAAAATGCACTTCATACACCTAACCTACTGAGTACCGTAGGTTGGCAACACAGTCCACTGGAGAGTTGTGGTCATTTACCCTCATGATCCTGGGGATGGCATGGCTGGGAGCTGTGACTGAGGCCCAGAGCCAGAAAAGAATGTGATATGCATTATCGCACGCTCAGGAAATGATCAAAATTAAAATTCTAAGTATGTTTTCCATAGAGTGTGGAACACTCTTCCATCATTGTAGAGTTAACAATCAAAGTTGAACCACTGTAAGTTGAGGACCCTCAGCATGTAATACTTCATGCAAAATGTCACCACGGGGAAAACTTGGATGAAGAGTATAATGATCTCTGTGCAATGTTTCTTTAAAATGTGTGTCAGTTAACAATGATTTCAAAGCAAAATATCAAAAAAGTGATTAGGAGATCTTGTACTATGCTTGAGATTATAGGTTTTACTATACATTTCTTTTTGTTTGCATTTTTTACCAAGTTACATTCTCTCCTGGGTAAAATGGGAATAATTTCTCATAGAGTTATAGTAAAGACTAATGGAACTAGATGAGGTGACTCACAGCAAGAAACCAATATAATGAAAAGTATCCCCAAAATAGGACATACAGCACTATACATATAGTATAATGTATAGTACCTATACTATCGGTATAGGTAGAGTTTTTTTTAACTGTGTAATATAAATGCACAGTTCTAGGACAAAATTACATGTAGATCTAAGTTGAATGAATGCTCCCTTTAAGCAAAATCACATCTTGCCACAAATTTGTGATACAAAAAAATAAGAATTGTACCAAAAGACCTTTTAAAGGGTTAACATTCTTGATGGATGCAGTGGTGTACCGCTGTACTCCCAGAAGCTTGGGAGGTTGAGACAGGAAGATCGCAAGTTCTCAAGATCAGGCTCAACTTAGCAAGACCTTAAGCAACTTAGCAAGACCCTGTCTCAAAATAAAAAAATAAAAAGGGGCTGGGGATGTGGCTTAGTGTCCCTGGGTTCAATCCCTGCCCCCCCCCCCAAAAAAAAGTTATTCTTAAATTAATTGTTCAGTGCTCAGTGGCATGAAATTATGCCATGCTTTTATGGACAAATAAAGATCACGGCAAGAATGGGAGACAAACAGCATAACAGGAACAATGAAACAGTGAAGGCAAGCCCTTTTATGTCATTAGGAATTCTATTTAAAAAGAAAATATAACCTGAAGGTAAATGAAAAGCATGAACCTAAGATTTTTTGGAAACCAGCTTTAAAATGCAATGACATTGCACACCTTCACAATTTGCACTGTTGTATGGCAACATTTTAGTTGTATGGCATTTAGTTATAAAATGGTAAACATTCCCAGTGTTCCAAAAAGTGACTGTGAAAGGGGCATGTACACATTAGTTAAGTCAGTACTCGGCAGAAGACCAAGTCTGAAGGGTACTTCACCTTCAAAGTAAAATAAAGCAGTATTTGCCTTGGTAGACTGGGGAGTTCTTTGTATTAGTTTTATCAGTAATGGGATTAGGATACCTCAGAGTGTCAATCATCATATTCCACAAAGAAAGGAAAATATTTGTGTCAGAATGTTTGAGTTGACTTGTGAAAGAATTTCATCCAAAGGATGTGTCATTGATTTTAATACCTCCTCATTCAGGTATTTGAAGTCAAGTTTTGGCATGCAGTTTCTCTCTAACACTTAGGTGTCTTGCATATTTCTCCAAAACAACTAATTACACTTAATGCCATTTCATTAACTTTTACCCAGCAGGAAAGTGCTTCTTTTTATATTCGATCAGAATGCTATTCCACTGGAAAAAGGCATTTCCACTTTACCAATGCTATAAAAATTTACAAACACAATTTCAGAGGCAATATTAAGCTGATTTGAAGTCTTGATTCCTATCTCAGATTTTATTTTAGTCTTAGGTAATCACCACTCGAATGTCTTCCCTATTATTCTTCTTCCATAAGGAAAAATAAAGTTTTTCATATAAGCCTTAGTTTTCTTAAACAACCTACCTTGGAAGTACTTAAAATAATTCTTAGGGTCTTTTAAAGCAAGAGCTAACAGCCTTACTCTCTCACCTGAAAAACTATGCAGAGAAGCACAAGAAAACTAGCCAGCCAAGTATTCCCATGATAGCTTTTATTCCCACTTGAACAAAACCTGACTTAACAAGAATGACAGTACCTAGGCACACACAGGGCCTATGGCCTGGGGCCATGACATAAAGCATCCTGGTTCCAAAATCGACCCTCACCCGCAGCTTCTCTGGGGCCCTTGGTGACCTACAGGCAGCCCTTCTACAAATAGCAACAAAATGGGATTTCACACCTATATTAGTCCTCATTTTCTTGTTTCCTCTTCTAATCATTCTAAATAGTTGTTCAACATCTACTGATTTCAGACTGAGTGCACAGATTGCATCATTTCAAAGTACAAATGATCTGGGGTATTTTGCATTCCAGAGTGTTCGGTAGGTGCTCAACAGGAGGCTTTCTAGTCACTGCATACACCTGTTTCCAAATTTTAATTTTCCTATTTCTTTGTACAGATTTTAGCTTTTGAAATTTCCTGAATATTACAAATCTGAAAAATTTGGTGATTACAAGATTGCTGGGATACTCAAACAAGGAACCGGGCTAAGTTTTTACTCGTGATAGGGCTGACAGAAGTGACATATTTACTTCATTTTCATTTTTCACTTTTTCTGTATACTTGTTTTATTGCAAAAGATATTTATGTATTTATTTGGGTACTGGAGACTGAACCCAGAGGAGCTTTATCACTGAGCTACATCCCCAGTCCCCCACCTTTTTGAAAAAAAATTTAAGACATTAAGTTGCTTTGAGCTTTGCTTAGTTGCTGAGGTTGGCCTCGAAATGAGATCCTCCTTCTAATGTTGTATTTGCTTTTGAAGTGTACAGAAAGTACAATTTAACCTTCATTATTTACCACCAGTGTCATTTACTAATATATGTGCGTATGTATACATATATAAATATACATGTATAAATATACTATATATTTTCTAGTTTATAAACTAGAAAGTTTCCAAAGTATCCATTACATCATAATAAACAGAAACGGTATGCAGGTATTCTAAAAGGAAAACAAATATGGCCAGAGCTCTTAAATTTGTTTTCCTTCCCCAGTGATTTTCCTCATATTTCCTAAACTAGCCTAGAAACAGGTTTGCGTTAAATAGAATTAGGAAAAGTCTAATTAATATCCTCACTTCTAAATATGTGACCTTCTCTGAATTTTAAATGGCAAATGGATATAATATTGCATCCTAGGGATTAAATGATACAAAGACGCTCACAAAAAGACTTGATATTTATTTCAATATATGCTCATTTCTCCTCGGACTCAAACATGCTCTTTGGGTTCTGAAGGTGCTATATCCTGAAAAATCCAAGATAAACTGAAGATGCTATAAGTTGAAAGTGCATTTAGTGCACCTAATGTACTGAACATCTGAGAACAGCAGCAGAGCCCACTCTAAGATATCAGTTGCTCCCCTTGTGATGGCGGGGTTCACTGCTGCTGCCACTGAGCATCAGGAAGAATACTGTACCCCATACCATATGGTTAGTGGAGGAGAAGATCAAACGAAAATTCCAAGTATGATTTCTAGTCAACGTGTATTACTTTGGCAGCATCATAAAGTAGGTGAAGAACCATAAGTTAAGCCATCAAAAGTTGAGGACTATCTGTTTAAGTTGACACCAGCTGGGCTTGATGTTGCACACCTGTACTCCCAGCAGCTTTGGAGGCTGAGGCAGGATGATCCTGAGTTCAAGACCAGTCTCAGCAAAAGAAAGGCGCTAAACAACTCAGTGAGACCCTGTCTCTAAATGAAAATACGAAACAGGACTGGGGATGTGGATCAGTGGCCGAGTGCCCCTGAGATCAATTCCCAGTAACTTCCCCCAAAAACTTGACACCATTAAGTACTTCCTTTTCAAAGGTTTTACAACAAACTCACCTTTCAAAATTAACCTCCTCTATAGAGGTACAAAACACTAATTGCGCTTAGCTTTCAGTTTTGTTCTAAGACTGCCAGAAGATGTAAAAATTTAGTTGCATATAAAATCAAACTCATGTGAATTTGAAGTAATCTTAATATATTAATATTATTACTCAAGTAGACAAGTATTTGCAGACTATGTAACAGGATAAGATTTTCTTGAATGTATGGATCATGGGACAAGTTGTTTGGTCAAGTCTGTCATGAATAATGAACAAAGCATGGTTGGTGTCCTCCTGAAACTGGCTAGAAACCAGGTATAAATTAACCAAGTAACTAAGTTCTTCAAGGTTGTTTTTCAGGAAACACCTCTTCAACCCTCCAGAGATCTGCTAAAAAACAACCATCATCTACTGAGCATTTGCAGAAGAGGCCAGCTCCCACAGTCTCTGAACTTTTAATGTCGCAAGCTCAAAATCCCCAGTTACATAATTCCCGTGGAAAAGGAACATGTGAACCAAGAAGCATGACAAGAGCCTGTGAGAGGCAAAAGAACCCCCAACTCCTCTTTCTTGACATCTGGTCAACACCCAGCTTTCCCTTCTCCCTTCTCATAAATTCCCTTGTTACCAAACAACTGGGGAGACGGATTTGAGCAACAGCCCTATCTCCTGGACAGTGGGCCCTCAATAAAAGCTTTATCATTTTGCAAAAGCCTGATGTCTTAGTATTGGCTTTTGTAAGCTGCAGGCAGTAAACCCTTGATCTGTATCACTGTGGATATGACTAGACAAGACAACAATATTAAAATGGATTTCAGAATATTTTATACAGGCTAATCAATATTAGTCCAATCCAACCTTTCTAACATTAAAATTAAACATAATTTAAACACAATCATGGAAAGACATCTTCTAATGGGGTTTATTTTACCTGGCATAGGAGGGTAACAGAACCAGGACACCTTCACATACAAAGATGTCAATGAATCTGTGCAGTTTATGAAAATATTGTTAATCAAACATAAAGTTAATCTCTAATAAGGACATCAGTACATAAACTCAATAAATAATAAAAAAGAATGAAAAGATGGTGATTTTGCCTCTGTTACCTCCTGGAATTATTGATTCTAAAGGTATTTTTAAGTGCATAATCCCTTAAGCCCATGGAAAATTGGAAAAAAGGCAGTAGCAATAGAATTTGGACCCAGAAGAGCAGGTGGATGTGGACCTGATGAAGTATGGCAGGGGACGAAGCCAAGAAGTACACTCACGAAATGCCTCCAGAGTTCTGGATTTGGGGACATTTCCAGGTATGTGTGCATAAGAACTGGTTGAAAATCTGTTAATGGAACTGTCAGACCCCTCCCCCCCCCCAATCATTTCTCCTCTTGGCAAAAGATTGACTTCTTACCTGTTCAGATTTGTTCCCTGAACAGAATAAAACAGAAAATTTATGGACTGGGAAACCTAAGCAGTCTCGTGAGTGGTGATATTATTCTAACTATGGGGAAGGGACTAGAGTAGAAATTTCGATATTTAATGTTAAGACTTTGGGTCTTGATTCACTTAGCTCCCAGTTCACAGAATTGGCAACCAAGATTTGCACTCCTAGAAAAGAGATTAGGAAAATCATTTTTTCTTTTTTTTCTTTTTTTTAAGGAATTGACTCAGCCAGTCAGTTCACAATACAGGAAAGATCAGAGTCAGCAACCCTAATATGCAGGAATGCCTAATCAGATTTTAGGTAGCCAACTTGAATTCTAGACTTAACCAAGTAGTCATTTAAATTTGAGGGCTACATAGGCATTTTCAGTCATGTAAAATTTTATCTCCTATGCTGAATTTTCTCAATAAATTCATGGAGGTCACTCTTTTCCAAACAAGGAAATAAACTAATAGAGGAAGACAAAAAGTCCAGCAAACAAGGGATGTAATACCAGAAAATGGCATAGGATCATGGAAGGAGGTCCCAGGGATGAAAGTTGTGTCCACATTCTAAAGCGCAACGCAAGATGACTGGAGTAGGCCAAATTATTCTAGCAAAGATTTCTCCAAGAATGTGAAATTATTAGAAAACCATTGTGTTGCTGTATTAAGAAAAGATTTATGCAGTCTTAGGAATGGTTTAGGGATAAATCAATAGTAAATATAAAAACTTAGTAAACCCAAAACAATTGCAACTGTGGGTAAAATTTTAAAAGGGTAGAATTTAAATGTGCTCATAGTATATTTAATAGTTCAGCTTGAAAAATAAATGATCACATGGCCACCATATGATTCACAAAGCATTTTGATCAGACATAATTAGGATATAATAGAGGATGGGGTGATGGGAAGTACGAGATTAATTTGGACCAAAACTGAAAGTAAACATATAAAGTATGAAGGAAAAAAAAATATTTCTTGATGGTTCCAGATGTGGTTTGACCAAGATTGTCTTTTTACATTGCAGAATAAAAACATCATCTATTCTAGAACTGTACCTCAATGCTGGATCTATGCCATCTGAGAATTACCAACAAGTTGAGTGTTGAACAAAAAAAGAAGGCAGAGGACAATCTATCATTGCTCTATGGATCACAGGCACTGACAGCTGACAAAATTGACAGTCTTCAATATATAGCTTAGACAAGTTGGTACAACATATGCAAGGGCTACAAACTGAAATATGTTCATCTACTGCTATGGGAAAGTCCCACTCTTTCTGAAAAATAGAGGGAACACATGAGTATGTTAGTCATTAAAAATGTATTCAGTATTTCCAATCTGTGCCATAAAATATTCATGCTTGCTTGAATATAAAAAAAGTATTTCTCCAAAATTTTATAGTAAAACTTGCTACATCTTTCTCAATGTAGAGAAGACTTTGTATCAGACTCTCCATGAAGATGTAGATGACCAGGCACTATCTCAGACCAAAGAATTAGAATCTCTTACATGTGATGATAAGCATATTAATAAGTTCTTAAGAAATTTTTATAATATATTTGATGTTAAATTTATACTGTAAAACTTCCAGTCTTTGTTTTATTATTTTTTCTTTAATCTGAGTTATTACATCCCTTTGCTCTCTACAATCACCTCCCTTGTATTTCAAAATCTTTCTAAATCCCTCATGTGCACACTAAGTTACATACTGTATTGTACTTGTGTGAGTGTATATTTTTTCTCCAAAAAAAAAACCCCAATAAGCTGCCAAAGACTACACATTTTTGAAAAATTTTGACAAAATATCTCTCAAAAATTGATGTGAAAAATGGATGGGGATATTAAAGAAAAACTGTTTAATAATTTTAACTTGTATCAAACATACTTCTAAAGAAAAACTTTTTCATCCGGATTAGGTTGTTTTATAAACTTTAAGCTTTTAAATCTTTATGGCTTTATATATGAAATAAGAATCATAAAATCTCAAGGTTTCAATTAACCTACATTTTTACTTATGACTCCCTTATAAGACAACTTCATACATTCTATCCATCTTTTACCACATTTTGCTTTCTAAATACAAATCATAACATCTGTGAAATTCTTAGATAGCAATGAATTAATCACAACAAAAGGAATCAGTAGGAATAGAAGAGGGACATGATCTTCATATTAAAGAGAACACTATGCCCATGGGGTAGAAGTTGGGTTGAAAAATGCACTAAAGAGCTCTTAGCCAAGTGAGAATTTAGTTTCCACAGCAACTGCAGAATTTCCTTAATACAATAAAATACTGTCATCTCAAGACTCCTTGAGTAAATATAAAAGTGCATTGTATATTTTAATAAAAATCTAATCATTCAACGAGTGCTTCAGACTACTGCATAGATAAGCAATACTTGAAATACCCTTTCATTTTTAAATACTACAAAAGTTTTAACACCTAAATTTTCTGCTAATTCTCTCTTCATGTAAATAAAGATGTGCTATAAAGAAATTTCACATAAACTTTCACTTACTTAAATGAGCTTCGTAGAAACATATGGGAATGCACAATATTATAAAGATACAAAATTTTTAAAAATATTGAGCATATTCTGTCCTTGAGGTTTTCCCAATAGGATAAGTCCTAAAATAAGGCTCTAGGTAACTTTATTTTAGGCAAATGGTTTTTGTTTTACTTTTCCTAAGTAGGAAAGTGAACACTGAATTAAAAACCTTATTTGAGAGTTGGACACAATTTTTCTTAACCTGAACATAAATGCAAATTTGGCCTTCAGTTAAAACTTTTCTTTACCTGTTATTACAGTGAAATAATCTACTGGCATATGCCAGAAGGGATGAAGAAAAAAATCCTCCTCAACTTCAATATTCACTGAGCTGCTTTGTTCCCTGTATCCTGCATAATTAATAACTAGCTTGGCAATCAGTCATGCATTCCTTAATGGCACCTCAGGCATCAAGTGTCCTTCTAACCCCTCCCCACAGGAACCAAGCACAATGGTGGGCACACTGACTTAACTCTGGACAGGTCATTCACAGGATCACATAGTGGGGTTTATAATGTAGTTACAATACAACAGTATTGTACTATATAGTATGTAACATGTGGTATTATATTGATCTGCATTATTATTTCATCTTTGGTATAACTACTAATCTTCAATATTCAAACCAGTGTCACTGATTATACATATATAAACATATATATATTTTAATAATGTCAAAAAATAAGAGAACAAGTTTGAAAGGAATTTAAAAGAAAATGAGTTTCACTGAATCCTGGAAGTAAAAATATATTCAGCAGATTATTCATCCCCTCCTTGCCCACCTTTTCAGGCAATAAAGAAAAGGATGAAAATACATGGGAGTTGGTTGGCATGGTGGCTACAAATATCTCTTTCTCCTAATGAAAACCAAAGCATGCTTAAGTGGAAAAATTGAGTAAATAAAGTGTTATAAACATTATATTTTGTTACTTCAGCTTAGAAATTTCATATTAAAAAACTTAAAGTACAATATTTAATAAAACCATATAAGACAAAGTAGTGGTAGTTTAACCATTTTTTAATATTGTTAACCAAATAGGAGTGGGGGAAAAGAAAATTCTTAAGTTTCACAAGTATTTAAAAAAATGTTATAAAGTACCATTACACTCAAGAATAATTAAAAAACACTGAAAAGGTTCAGATTTGGATTTATATGTCTCATTTAAAATACCAGTATGGGTTTTGGATGCAATTTTCTGACAAAAATATTTGGTAGATTTTACCTTTTATGCTGCAAAATAAAACTTTTCATAAGATCTTTTGATACTGAAGGAAAAGATGTTATTTTCAGCCTTTGTAGGTCTCTTAACATTTTAAATAATGGTGCTTATGCTGCAGTTTGCAGAGTAAAACATATATAATCTATTATAATTTACTCCAAAATTAAACAAGAAATTTTCTTTTAAGAGATCTGAAATGTGTTCTGGGCTCCCACTGTGTGTGGCCTCCAAACAGAAATGAGCTTGCACTGTTTTATTTCAGTTTTGCTTCATTTCTTCTCAAACAACCTCTCACTGCTAATCTATCAGGACTTTTTTTTTTTTTTCCTTTTTTTCTCCCTCTCCTTTAGCAGGAAGAAAAAGAAAATCTGAGATACTATTAACTCCTTAAGCACAATCATCAAAGTTATGTATAAATCATTTGGTACCGATTTACACAGATTTATTTTTCATTATTTATTAATGGGGCATGACTGGAGAATAATATTTCCATAAATAATTCTCTGAAATAGCATTAAAATGCTAAAATTTTAAATTTATGTAGCAAGTTTGCTACTATATTTAAAAAAAATCTACACTAGCTATCATTTCATGTCAACCTTTTGGGCTGGTATTTTAAAAAATAAACAGTCTATAATGCCAACTTAACATGGCAAAGTGAAGAAATAAACTTTACTTATGTTTTATCCTAAGGTTTGTAGGAATCAAGAAAATGACACTTAAATTATAACATTATAAATTGTATTTATAAAACATGTAAAATCCTTAAATATTATATCAGCATCACTTTATTCAAAATAATATTCCATTGCTTGTTTATCTATAAACTCATTATATATTTTATATACATAGAAATATGTGAATATTTATATATCATATCTCTTCATTAATTGAAGGAAAAGAAGAATAGGCAAATTATCTTACAAGGGTGAACAAAATTTTTAACAGTAACTTGGGCGGCAAACCTGTGAGAATGTTAACTAATATATTAAAACTTTTCATCTAAGACAATGGTAACCAGAACCAGAAAGAACTAAAGTCTGACCAGAATTAGATACCCATTCCTCCCAAGCTCCCATAGAAGGCTACAGAGTTATCTCTTTATTTACAAAATACAGTTTGAAAATAAACTTCCTCTGTAATTTGTCCTAGGAAAAGAATGTGATTTGTCTTGAAATTTTCTTTGTATGAGCTGATGCATAATATTTAATGGACTGATTGCAAAAAGCAGGTAAAGCTGTTTATGCACATTAATGGTTATAATAATTGTGTACTAAATTCTTTAACAATAGGGGATGTTTCATGGGTGTTCCCACTCAACCCCCTCCTCAACAACAACAAACAAAATGTATATCAGAACAACTCTTTTAGTATGTAAAGAAGGTGATCTTGGTGATAACAGGCTAACATATTAGGACAAGGAGAATACCTGGTGTCATTACTGTGATTCAACAGTTTTCCAGTTAATGAGTTGTCTCTACAATGCAGCAGCAACAAGGGTAACATGAGGTCAAGGAGAAGTCAGTGCAATTCTACTTGGTTTTAGACAACTCTACGAGGAAATGGCTCAATGGGTATAAAATCTGGATAAGCAGCTACAATGCTGCTGGCAGTGTGTGAGGCACTCAGACCTCAATGCAGGAGGCTAACCTAAGGACTGAAGGTTCATATCATTCTTATCATTGTAAAGCTAAGAAACCACTGTGGTCAGCTGCAGTGGAGATTCTGTTTTGGAGGTGGGGGGCTTGCAATCAGTGGGACCATTGCCTCTAGGGAACTGGGTGTGGTAGTACAAAAGTTCATCCATGGCAAGAAAGAAAGAAAAACAAAAGTATAGGAGATGATCCAGGGGCCTGGAGGGGCACTTGCCCCTGAGCAAATGCCACAAGAACTTTTAAGTCTGCTCTCTAAGAGGCACACTCTCTTCCTTTAGGCTTTCATTTATCTGATTCTCAGATAAGACTGACGGATTGCTGTCCTGCTACAAAGTGTTGGGGGGTTCTTGGAGGGTGGGATGTCACTTAGCAGTATACAATGATAATTCAAAACATTCTGCAAGGCTTGAAAGCATAATCGCTTGTCAAATTTTCACTCATCAAATCTCACCCTTCCTTAGGCAGTTATTAAGTATACAGTAGATGAGTCTGTAAGTCAGGAGAGTTGGATATGTAGGGTCTAGACAAGAGACAGGTGAAGAAATGGTCAGTCAACTGACAGTTACTTAAACCACAAAAGAGCCAAAGCTTGTGAGATTGTGTATCAACAATTTCTCCAGAAAGCAATCTTAAAAATTAAAATCACCAAGTTATATGTATTAAGTAATGGAGGACCCAACCTTCACACTCACTTGTTTCTCAGAGCCTAGTATTTCAAAGGTGGTAAAGTTCAGAATATCTCCTGTGCCATTTCTTCTTGTATATCCATTATGTACAGCTCAGTTCAGGTCAATTCAGTGACTTTGCAAAGCAATGCTTAACAGATGCCAGGAGAGCTGACAATAGCACACCAAAGCCCATGTTTACCATTTACCAAGCTCTTTTAAAAATCATTTAAAAAGGCAATGAATTTAACTTTAATAATGGAAGCAGTGACAACTTGACCTTATGTCTCTTGGTTGTGGTGCCTCCTCAGGGTCACTGTAAATCACTTATTGAGTCAAATCCTTGGGGTAGGGCGTTTTTAGCAAAAATAACGGGTGGTACTTTTTGTAGATCCTTGTTCTTTGTCTCACCAAAATGTTGATGAATCTGCTACACATTTTTCAGATACACAGCGCAAGTGAATCCTTTATTAGTTAAACTGCAGTGATTCATACTCCAGTATAATATGCTCTCGGAGCCAAGAGTCATAAGGATTCTGTGATTTTTATCTTTACATATTTCATTTAATGCACACAACTCTTTGGGTTATATAACCAGATAAACCGTATGGTCAGAAAATTAGAAAAAGATAACCGTTGTTGGTGGCATATATACATTTTAGCTTTCATGTTTTGTTCTGTAGCAGAATAGTAGAGTATGTATGCACATTTAAATTAATATACTGTGAAGACAGTAGTTCATTTATAATACAAATACACTTAAAGTTTATTTTTATCACAGATTTGGGATGAATAAAACCTTTGCTATCATAAAACACAGTATCATGTTTTATACTAAAATTTAATCATTCCATACTTAAATATTAAAAACCTTAGACAGGCTAAAACTGAAACTGTACATTATGTCACTGTGTAAAAATGCAGCCATGGATCCTAAGGCCACATTTGGTTAAAAGAAAAGATTAACATTATAAATTCTGTGAAGAAGGATATTGAAAAATTATGTTAAACTGATTCTTAGTAGCTTTATTCAAGCAAATAATTGCATTATCAAAAAACTGCTTATCAGGCCAGGCATGGTGGTTTATATCTATAATCCCAGCCACTCAGGAGGCTGAGGTAGGAGGACTGCAAGTTCAAAGTCAGCCTCAGCAACTTAGCAAGGCCACCATCAACTTAGTGAGAACCTGCCTCAAAAAAATAAAAAGGACTAGGGATGTGACTCAATAGTTAAGCAACCCTGGGTTCAATTTCTGGTACAAAAAAATTTTTAAAAAAGTATTACTTATCAGGCTAGGGATGTGACTCAGTGGAAGATTGCCTGCCTACATGCACAAATCCTGTGTTCAATCCCCAGAATCCCACATATACACACAAAAAGGAATAGTTATTACACATCAGTAGTGTTTTTAAAATAATCTACTTTTAATAATTTTCATTTTTAGGTAAAATTATTAAATTTTATTACATTTAAATTTCAAAATATTAAATCATTAAGAAAATTTCTGGAAAGTAACAAGGAAATGATAAAGAATCTATGATAGCAAAAAGTATTTCAGAAGGGCATAAAGATATGAATATCTTAAATAATCTATAAAGAACTGATTAAAATTCACAGCACTAATTTATAATATTTTAGTTATTTCTTTATCATCAATAATATATAGGAATAATATGTAATAAAAGATTCTATTCTATAAATGAACAAATTATCTTTGTCACACTCTGGTTTTTTCTTTATTATTTATTTTTAGCTGTTTTCTCAACCAGTGTGTAAAATTTCCTCATTTAATCAGTTACCAAAATTGTATTCCATTGTGGGCAATCAAAATGAGAAACTGCTGCTTAACAATGGAAGACACAAATTCAACAATTGATTCCATATTTTCTAATCTGCCTCATGAATTGCTGGTATGTGGTAAGTGTTTTTATACACAGTAAGAGTGTGCATTGTAATAAGCACAGTCCACACTATGTTGTGTTCTTAGTGTACCTGCTAATTCACTAAATATTGTCAAAACCATTAAGGATATCAAGTTTTTAGATTCCTTTAAATTGTGATATTACTGATTAAGATTAAAAGGTACACTACAATATTAAGATATTTTTATAATAAGGTTTGGATAGCTTTGTTTAGAAGCAGGATAAAAACATTTTTGTTATAATGCAATGAATAGATATAAATATTCAAATTCATACACAAACTACAAGAACATTGCAATTATTATACAACACACAATGATAACTAGACAAAATACTGGAAATAGTTCTTAAATTCTAGTGAGAAATAAAAAAAAATCCTTTTTTTGGGAAACAATGGGCCATAAATATTAAACAGAATAGATCTTAAGTGAGAAAACAGGGATAACTACATTTAAAAATATATTTCATTAATGCATGGATTTGAAAAGAATTAATATTTAATAAGTTTACTTTAATTAAAGACAAAAGAAAAAAGGTACATACTTTTGAACAAAAAAACTAAAAATTATATTTTTTTGGTGGGTACAGAAAGAAATGATATTGCTTAAATGGGAAAAAAGTAAAAAAATCACATAAAAGCATGGAATTTTAAAGCAAACACACCTATTTAGTACTATTAATTTCAAATAGTGCTGGCTTTCTAGCTCTGCAGTATAGTCATTCCAAAATCAACAGATGGATTTGAAAATAAGAGCACCAGAGTACCTAGTATCCTTTAAAACTTACAACTTTAACTCAAAATAATATTTAGTTAAATGCTAAAAAGTATCACATAACTAGTCATAAAAAATGCTAGAAAACTAAAATTGTATTTTAGTATTTAATATTACTTAAACTAGAAATTAACACAGAAAAACAGTACAGAGAAAAAATTTTTTGGTGATTTCCAAATGAGCAATGTAAAATGCAAATTTTTCTAGTTTTCTGAACAGAAAATCCCTATGTAACTTTCCAACAATGCTGAAATACCAGTCAATGAGTTGGGGGGTGAAGGGCATTCTATAAATGCAAAACCAAATATTTTATTAAATTATAGTGATAAGGCGTTTTAACACTGTTAATATGCTATAGTGACAATATTTAAGTTGTCTGTGATAAAGACAGTGACATTTAAGGGAGCAAAATGCAAGCTGGGGAAAGGGTTTTTGGTTTGGGTTTTCTGATTCTCATGTTTAAAAGGAGAAATGAAGTAAACAGCTGACTCATTTAAAGAAGGGGATCTTAAAGTGGCACTTACTGGCATAACAATGTTGTAGTGGATGCAGAATCCAGGTTCAGAAGGAAAATACTCATCAGATACAAATCTTATCCTGATTTGATTTCCTTTAGAAATCTGTTTTCCTGGTACAGGACCAGAACCACACCAGCGCCCTAATACAGTTCCATCACTGGGTTCCTCAACTTCTACAAAATCATACCTGTAAAGAGACAAAGGTAGAAGGAACTGAAGGTCATGTTTTCTTATTTTAATAAACCAAATTCTGCATCTACGGATGCAATGAATCTATGAACCATAGAAATAAGTTAATCCCAATTTAACCAGGTAGGTATACTTAAATATTCTAAAGAAAAGATACACTGAAAATGTGATCCAAATTGAAGAAATGAGTCTTCTTTCCAAAGTCTTGTAGTTTTGCTATTAACAAATTCCAAATTTACTAAATAGTTACCTTAAAACTTAAATTTTTACATAGGAACTATATTTGACATTTGATTCATAAATTGTTCAATTTAATTTGCATTTGGACATGATGATCTTACTCTAGTTTCAGTTCCTATTATTGTTGTCCTTTGCTTTCTGGCAGTAACCCTTTGATCTGTGCCACACTCCTTGGCTTTGTTTCCTCATCTGTGATGCCAACTTTTCTAGTGCCACTTCAGTATATCTTCATCCTTCACATTCACTCTGAACCTCCTCTCCTGTGATCTTCCTGGGTCATCTCAGCTCACTTATATATTTTGATATACACAGATTTTTAATATTAAATATCAGGAATCAGTTCTTTTATATTTATATTTTACTTGGTACTATCCACAATATCATTAACCTAAGTAAGAAATGATTATTTCTTTTAAACAAATGGCAATTTTGGTTTGGAGGACTGAAATCAGAGATTGTTAGAACAATACTACCCCATGAGAGAATACATCAGAAATCAGTAGGAGCTTTTAAGGCTGGCTCAATGATTGGGGGTAAAAAGGGAATGACTTTTTAGTCCACTCTGTAGTGGACTAGATTCAGAAAAGCTTCAAAAATCTTGAAGATAAGTGTTTGCCCCATGTCCCCAACACCTATCAAACATTGCACTACATATGTCATTTAGTTGTAAGTTTTTGCTATCATTGATCTGAGTGTGGAACCTAACCTATTTCATGAATAAACACATGTATTTTATATTACTTTAGCTTAAGCAAAATTTTCTAGAAATAGAAAATTGACTCCCAAATGAACGGAGGAAAGATTTTGCATTTTGCTTGCAACTTTATCAAGAATTAGTTACTACTTTAGAAAGACATGTCACCAACAGGAACACTAGTTATCATATTTGCATCACAATTTAGACAATTAAATCTTTTGGGGGGGTATCAAGGAATAAACCCAGGGGTACTTAACCACTGAACCACGTCCCCAGCCCCTTTTGAAGATATTTAATTTAGAGACAGAATCTCCCTGAGTTGCTTAGGGCCTTGCTTTGTTGCTGAAGCTGTCTTTGAACTCATGATCCTCCTCCCTCAATATCCCCACCCACTGGGATTACAGGTGTGTACCACCATGCCTGGCTAAATCTATTCTTATTAATGTATATCTACAGCTGTCAAAATTTAAAATAAGTCTACTTAAAAGATGCAAATATCAGACCTTTTCCTTTTATTTCCAAGTGAAACTGTTAATATGTTTAATGTGCGTATTAAAATACATGTTTCAGCATAAATTATTTTGCTATTATTTCGGCTTGACATAATACACAGGACATTATATTTATTTTTTAAACAACTGCACATACAAATAGATGATGGCTTCTATGAACTGCATTTCAGAATACTAAACAGGAGATTCCAGAATTTCTGTTAAAAGGACAGTCTGACATGGTTTAAAACAACTGAGATATTTTTTAAAAAGTTTAAATTCAGGAGATATCAGATAACCAAAACCAACATATTTTAAAGAGCACTGAATTCAAAGAAGAAAAATTGTTTAAAACAAACTAAACATACAACAAATCAATAATAGTTGTAAACGGCCCTCCTCAGAAATTATCCAAAACTCCCTTATGACACGTAAATTAACCTCCCTTCCCACATCTGTAAATTGAGCATGATGCTCTCGACTCACAGCACTTCCATGGTTTTGAAAACACTGTAGGCACCAAGCTACCACTCAGTAAAGCTTATATCCATCACTAGCCTGCATCTTTCTTACCACCTTGACACCTCTTTTATGTAAACCCCCCCAAAAGGAGAGGAAATGTTTGTGCTCTATCATACAAGTCCAGGGTTACAATACAATAAACACAGACCTCCTCTCCTAGAGCCCCACACCAGTTTTGGAGATGAACCCTCAGAGTCATACCAAAGCTAAAGATGCTCACTTTTTCTTTTCCTTTTTTGTTTTGTTTTGCTTTGTTTTGTTTTTGCAAATGCATAAGTCAGCCATGACACCCACTGCAGCAGGGAGGTGGAGGGAGGGGCAGAGGGAGTTGGGTAGAATAGACCTAAGAATATTTCAGGTATAACGAGCTCAAAACTTGATAATTATCATTTTCAACAAAAGGTAATTTTCACATCAACACTGTCCACCTGGGAAACAAAGCTTCTTTGTTTATTGGGTGCTCAGGAGGTAAATCTGACTCAGGTTTTCACTATTTCTGTAGGTGTTTATGAAGTTCTGCTTAGGTATAAACTGTTGAGCTGGATTCTCAGGATGCAAAGATGAAACTACAGCTTTATTGGGTTCAGGGTCCATAAACCTCATCGATAAGAACTCTACTGAAAAGATACTGAGGAACACTGGAAGAGTAAGAGTAATTTTATACAATGAAATTAGGGTCAGTTTACTAAGGACTTGACATCTGGGCTGTTAGTGAGTATGGACTGACCAGGGGTGGCAAGGGAGGGAAATGGAAATGCATTCTAGTGAGAAGGACAATACCAGAGATGTAAGGTAAGAACAGAGGCACCAGGCATGGTCAGTCATGAATAGAGGATGGGAAACAAAGAGGATGGAGATCATGCTGGGAAAACAGGCATAGGTGAGAAGGCCTTGTTTTTGTAGTAAGATTTTAGAATCTTACTTTGTAAGTCAACCTAACAGAGGGAACACAATTTTAATAGGCCCTATGTTTCTCTAACAATTTTAAGGAGATTAAAAAGTAGCATTGCACAGAAAATCTGGATCTCTGACTTTTTTCCTATTTGGCCATCTGATACAAATGAGTATCTAAGATCCTGTCTCAAAAATAAAAATAAAAAGAGCTGGGGATGTAGCTCAGTGGTAAGGCACCCCTGGGTTGCATCCCCAGTAACAAAAACAAAACAAAACAAAACCAAACCAAAACAAAAAAGGAAAAGAAAAAGTGAGCATCTTTAACTTTGGTATGACTCTGAGGGTTCATCTCCAAAACTGGTGTGGGCTCCAGGAGAGGAGGTCTGTGTTTATTGTATTGTCTTCTCCCTAGCACCCACATCCCGGCATAGTAAACATGGCATTTGTATTTGGTGAGACACTCGGCCCTCATATCAACTGACGCCAGCACACTAAGTGGAACAGCCCTAAGTGGAACATCCTTGGGATGAGCCCTGTTCTTTTTAGTTTTAGAAATCCTTATCTACTTTCTATGCTTTAAGAAAGAAAAAAGGAAGGAAGGAAGGAAGGAAGGAAGGAAGGAAGGAAGGAAGGAAGGGAGGGAGGCAGGCCCAGATCTCTCCATCCGTTTGCATTTCTCAGTCCTGCAAGCATCTGACTGTGCCACCTTTGTAGATTTCAACTGGAGGAAGTAAAAGAATCACCATGTACTTGAGGAATACCAGGAAACACTTCAAGTGTGAGGCAAAAGGAAATATTTTTAACAAAAGCTCCTTAAAAGGAACAGTCAGGGAAAAAAGGGAAAACCATAGTGAGAGATGGCACAGATGTGATGGGAGGAGAAAGGGGACAATTTCCACCAGAAGCAGAAGCAGTCAATAGAGCCATGCACCAAAGAAAGATCAAAGAAGAAGAAAAACAAAAATATCCATTACAGAGTCATTTTCAATAAACATCTTGGGTAGAACACATAATGTTCAAATTTTTTTTTTTTCTTTTGGTACTTGGGGATTGAACCCAGGGTCACTTAACCAGCTGAGCCATGTCCTTGGTCACATCCTCAGACCTTTATTTTTTTAACTTTTAATTTTGAGATAGGGTCTTGCTAACTTGCTTGGGCTGGCTTTGAATGTGGGATCTTCCTGCCTCAGCCTCCTGAGCCACTGGAATTTTGGGCATCTGCCACCACACCTACCTGTATCAAAATTTTTCTTGATACCATTTTCAAAATAACTATTGCAATCTTTTGAATATAGAAAGTATCCTATGAGAAAAGAATATCACACTCAGGAAACCTAAAATTAACAACCTTCATAGCTATTCAACTGTATATAACTTACTTCTTATTTCTGTTAAAAAGAAGCACCAGATGTGCTTTTCTGATTTGTAACTTCTTTGAAAACACTTAAAAAGATATTTTTATTACATAAGGATATATCTGAATTTTAAAGGTTAAGAACTGATTAAACAACAAATAAGTCTTTTATTTGTTGGGCTCTGGGCTGTGGGCTTCGGGTATAGCTCAGTAGTATCTCATTAGCTTGGCCTGTACAATGCCCTGGGTTGGTTCTCCTGAACTGCAAAATAAAAAAGCCATGGTCTGACTAACCTATATGCTGATGCAAAATTTGTCCCACAAATACGAGAGGAGCAATGAATCTGTTACTACTTACTTCATGAAGATTTTCTGCTGAATATGATGCCATTTAAAAACAATTTTTATAACAACTTCTAAATTTACAGCTACATAGTGGGCAATTAATTCTTATATGCTCAAGCAAGTCTGGCACATACATTTATCACAGAGCTTTAAAAATATTTAAATATTCTTGTATTTCATGAAGCTTAAATGAAATGCACATTTAAAAAAATACCATGGTCTTTGCTTACAAAACAGTTGAACTTAGCAGATGTCACTGTTTCACAGTTCATCAGATATTTTAAGCCTTTTTCAGAGCTGTTGTCATAAAAATATAATTCTAAAATTCATCCAGTTATTCTAATATTAAATTTTATGGCCATATCCAACAATTATTAAGATGTCTATGCAATTTTAAATTTTTAATAAAACAATTATTTGTAAAGGCATAATTTTTTCCTGTTAGTGGAAACAGAAAATCCCCCTTTGAAAGGACATGATTAAAAAAATAGCATTTTAAAAATTGACTTAAATTGCATCAAGGATCACATAAAAGAGATCAGTACTGGAGTGCAGCTCAATAGTAGAGATCTTGCCTTGTGTGCAAGAGGCCCAGGTTTGATCCCCAGAAACTAAAAAAAAAAAAAAGTAAAACAGATCAAAAGAAAATCTACCTGGGGAGTATTACCATGCCTCATTGTTGATGGCTACCATCCAAAATTGTAAAAAAAAAAACCCCAAAAACCAAAACAAATAAACAAAAAATAACAACCACTGCCATCTGATTTAATATTTCCTTTCAGCCTATTGAGAATGCAGGAATCTGGAAAAAGAATAATTAATTGAATCCAGGTAACATGCCTATTTATTTGAAGATTTCTGTTTGTTTCTTTGTTTTGTTTTTTAAAAGTGCCATTTGCAGAATATCGGATTCACAGCAGAGGCTGGTTGGTCGATGTACTCTTCACACAGCTCAAAACATGCAGAAGAAAATGAGGAGAGGAAACAATGATAAAAAGCCTCACTGTAGGCCATAGTTAAGTGAAAGAGAAATGATAAAGCAAGCAACATTTGACATGGAAAACACAATCATCTTCCAATTCAGAAATCTATACATGTCCAGGTGACCACTCTGGAGACACAGTAATCCTTATAATACACTCTCAGGTATTAATTTTCAATGTACACAATTGCCCACATCAGTATTTAAAGGATTTACTAAGCCTATTTTATGAGCCAATCAAACATCACTTTCTCACGGCAACATGATACAGCGCACACAGTGGTAAGTGGTTTATAATGATCACTCCCTTTCTCTAACATACCCCTGGGGACCCAGGGAGGATTTATGTTCTTTTATGTTTAACAAACAAGTCTGGTGTTGTAGACAAAATTTTTGTTCTCATGTAGGAATTTAAAAACTGTGAGGACACAGGGCTCTTTTCTCACTCCCAAGAATTTTAAGGAGTATAGCAGAGAATGCATTCACTGGTAAACATAATTGTCAGACACCCAGCTTCCTTCAACAAAAATAAACCAACCCTGCAAAACAGGCTGTTTCTAGTTCATACTAACTAAAATCCTGTCAATTAAATCTACCCCATGAATTATCGAACCTGACAGGAGTGTGAAACCGTGCCAACAAATGAATGTAGATTTTAAAAAGGCCCTGCTCTGCAAGTGTCAACTAGAGTCTGAGCTTGTTGGAAAGGGTAATAAAATTAATAAGATGGCAATTATTCTACAGTGCTTATTGGCTTATATTTCAGCTTAGAAGAATGCTACTCATACAAAGAAATAGAAGTTTCAGGCTTCTATTGGAACACCACAACGTTCATCAGTGCCTTAATTTATATTGAAAATAATTTTCAGTAATAATATTTATATCTATTATGTGGTTTCTATGTGGCATGCATTTTTAGGTGCTTTCTATGTTATATGAATTCATATACTCCTCACTGAAGTCATAAAAGTTGATACCGTTACTGTGTTCATTTTTATGGGTTATCAAATATACAAAAGCTAAGTAATTTGACCAAGGTAACACAGCAACTAAATAAAAGGGCAAAGCTTCAATTTCAAAAATCAAACTCCAGAGTCCAGCCTCTGAAGTGCTAAGCCATAGTGTTCACTATGTTTAATTGTATTTGCTTTATTCTGAGATCTTACTGCACAGAATTTTTGAGGTAATATTCAAATCAGCCAAACAGTCATATTCAGAGGCTAGAAAAATACTAAAGACCATTACAAATAAAACTCATCAGTCAGCTTGGTAATTTGGGCATATGAGTTTTACAGATATTGACTGCAATTGATTTGGTAGTATTTATCATCAGGCATTCTAAATTCTTCATGGAGAATTTTAAACCTATATACAAAATGAGTACACCCAACCAGCATGCACGTTTAATAGGACTGCCAAACACATGGTAGAGTAATTTTCATGAAAATATGAGAATTCTGTGAGAAATGGTCAAAATTGTACATGGTGGGAAATTAGTGGTTTCAAATAACCATATTACCAAATAAAAATAATGCATAAAATATAAGCCATGCATTCAACTGAAAAAGTTAGAAAATTAAAATGAAGAAAGTAAAAATAATAATTAATAAAGACAAAAAAAATCTAAGTTTCAAAAATGAAATTAAATATTCAGCATTAAAACCAAAACTGCTTTCTCAAAAGAGGGAGAGAGTGAATGAATCACAAATTTACAAAGTAAGCAAAGAAGAAGATATAATCACAGATAAGAATGTATTTACAAATTATATTTTATAAGACCTTATGCCAATTAAATTTGAAAAACTAAATGAAATGAATGACTAGGAAAATGCAAATAATCTGTATTTTCTCAAAAAGTATAGAAAGTAAACAGAATAACAACTAGAAGAAATTGAAAAGATTATCCAACCTTTATCAATAAAAAGATAGAATGTGGTCTTCTAAGAAAGCTCTATTGAACTGTTGGAGGAACATATAATCCCAAATTTATAGGTACAATTTCAAAAAAATTGAAAATGGTGCTATCTTCCCAATTAACAGTAAAAACAAAAATAAAAAATACAGCCAGGTGCAGTGGTACATGCTTGTAATGCCAGTGACTCAGAAGGCTGAGGCAGGAGGATCACAAATTCAAGGATAGCCTCAGCAACTTAGTGAGACCCTCAGCAATTTAGTGAGACACTCTCTCAAAAATTAAAAGGAGGGCTGGGGTTGTAGTTCAGTAGCAGAGCACTTGCCTAACTCATGGGAGGCACTGGGTATGATCCTCAGCACCACATAAAAATAAATGAATAAAATACATTGTGTCCAGACACAACTAAAAATATTTAAAAAACAAAACAAAACAAAACAAAACAAAACAAAACAAGGATTGGAGATGTAGCACAGAAGTAACAGTGTCCCTGGGTTCAATCCCTGCTCCCACAAAAATAAACAAATGAATAAATAAAATAAAACCATCTGAAATCATGTACCAAAGTTCTATAGAAATGGTCATTACTAAACATTAAAAATGGGGACCCATTTCACATACAAATAGATGGAACTGAACAAATTTCCAAATAAATTTTAGTTAAATAACTATCAGTGGATTAAAAGGTATTATACTGTTTGAACCAGTATGGGCTTCATTCATCATATCATGAGAAATATAAAAATGACCCTGCAGAATATGAAAAAGAGAAAAACCTGACTGATCATATTAAAATAACTGCCTAAACAATCTGATAAAATCAATTACTTTGACAAAAACTAAGTAAACTGAATATCAGAAAACTTTCAAATTATGCCAAAAAGTTACTTAATAGAAACAAACTGCAAGCAAGCATACTAAGTAAAATTAAGTCATTCTCATTAAAGTTAGAATAAAGATTGCTGTTTTAGTCAGCTTTTTCACTGCTGTTGACTAAAGAATCTGACCAGAACCACTGTAGAGGAAAAAAGGTTTATTTAGGGGCTCACGGTTTCTGAGTTCTCAGTCCCTAAGGGCTGGCTCCATTCCTTGGGGCTCAAGGTGAGGCAGAACATCATGGTGGAAGAGTGTGGCAGAGGGAAGCAGCTCACATGGTGATTAGCAGTCAGAGACTCCACTCACCAGATAAAGAATATATATACCCTATAGCCACACCTCCAATTCCCACCTCCTCCAGTCACACCCTACCATTTTAGTTAATCCCATCAGGGATTGATTCAGTGATTAAATTAAGGATATGGCTCAATCATTTCTCCTCCAAAACTTCTTGCATTGTCTCACATGTGAGTGCTTGGGGGACACTTTACATGCAAACCATAACAAGGGGCTGGTCTCTCTCACCATTATTTGTCAACATTTTAGAAGGAAGGGCTAGCTGACTTAGCAAAGAGGAAAGAAAAAAGGTTGCAATAGAAACAGAGGAGAAAAATGATCCTTGGTTGGTAGTAAATTCTTTTGAGAGTAGACTGCAGTGGGATAAACCCAGGGGCTGGAAGAACTTGTCAATAATTCAGGAGTGGGATGGCATGCTTGGGGACACTATGGGAATGTTTACATACTGTACGTATTAAGATAGACCTGAACCGGGGTTGGTTCAAACTTTCCAGCTTTTGAAAATGATCTGGAACTCATGAGAAAATTCAGTGAAGTGTCTGAATACAGGATCAGTACACAAAAATCAATAGTTTTCTGACAGAAAAATTGGCAACTGCATAGGAAGAAAAATATTGTTTATAGTACAAGTTAAAAAAGGCATGGTAATAAACTTAACCAACAAAGAATGCACACATACTATATGAGGAAATGCATAATATTACTAAATGACAAAAGGACTTGGATTTTTTTTATCAAAATTGCAATAAGTCTTTTAAAGTATTTGTAAGAAATAATAATCATCCTAATAAAGCAAACATTATATAGTACATGCAAGGAAACAAACGCTTCAATATTAACTCATGCAATCTTCAAACACACCTCTTCTAGCTCTTACTATTATACCAATTTTAGTGGAGCACAGAGGTTATATAAAATGGCAAATGTCATACCTCTAAGCAATAAAGCTGGGACAGAAACTGAGCTTTCAACTTCAAAACTCCCAGTTTTAAGCATTAATTGACACTGACTTTAAACAAGACACAAAAAAGAATCATCTAAAAATGTTTCTAGTTATAATCTACTGTTGAAAATTCTGATTTAAACTTTGCAGAGCCTCTTTTCATATGTGTGTTCCTGCGGGGGTGGGAGGGTGCAAGGAATTGAACTCAGGGACACTCATCCACTGAGCCACATCCCCCCCAGCCCTATTTTCTATTTTATTTAGAGACAGGGTTTCACTGAGTTGCTCAGCATCTCACTGTTGCTGAGGCTGGCTTTCAACTCATGATCCTCCTACCTCAGCCTCCAGAGCCGCTGGGATTATAGGCATGTGCCATCGCGACTGGCTGCAGAGCCTCTTATAAAAGATGAGTATGGCCGGGCGTGGTGGCGCATGCCTGTAATCCAAGCAACTCAGGAGGCTGAGCCAGGAGGATCACGAGTTCAAAGCCAGCCTCAGCAACTTAGCGAGGCCCTAAGCAATTCAGTGAGACCCTGTCTCTAAATAAAATACAAAATAGGGCTGGGGATGTGGCTCAGTGGCCGAGTGCCCCTGGGTTCAATCCCCAGTACCAAACAAACCAGAAAAAAAAGATGAGGATGATATTCATTAGTCTTAAAGTTGTTGTATTAAATAAGAGAAGTTATGTTAAGTGTTAGTAATAGTGCCTAAGTTGCTCAATAAGTACTAGCTCTGCCCCCCCTTTAAAAATGCCATTAATTCAACCATAGACACAAATCAGAGAAGACTTCACCAATGGGGAAGGGCAGACTCCAAAGTTCCTCATAAAGTGATAAGTTGCACAAACCACTGGTTTTAAAAATTAAAATGTTGAAATTATTTTGACAAAAAAATAATATATATTTATATGGTACAATGTGATGTTCTGTATGCTGTTAGAGGGATATAAAGCAGTGTAGTCATTTTAGAAAATAGCCTGGGGCTGAGGTTATGTGCCTCAGTGTAGAGTTCTTGCCTAGCACTTGTGAGGCACTGGGTTCAATCCTCAGCACCAAAAAAAAAAAAAAAAAAAGAAAAAGAAAAAGAAAAAGAAAATAGTCTGGAAGTTCCTCAAAAAACTAATTATAGAATCACCATATGATTTAGAAATACCACTTTAGTGTATACATACAAAGGAACTGAAATCAGTACATCACAGAAATATCTGTGTTCCCAGTTCATTTCAACTTTATTCATAATAGCCAATAGAAAACAACCTAAGGAAGCACCAACAGATGAATAGATAAAGAAATGTGGTGTACAATACAATGGAATTCTGCACAGTGTTTACAAAAGAAGGAAATTCTGTCATTCACAACAACATGGATGGTACTGGAGGGCATTATGCTAAATAAACTAGATAGGCACACAGATAAATACTGTATGATATCCTGTGTGAAAGCCAAAACAGTTGATTTCATAGAAACAGAGTAGGAAGGTACATAGGAAGAACCAGGTACTTCATAAAAAATCAGCTCAGTATCAGTATTACCAGAGGTTGGGAGCAGGGGGAAGGGTCAATACCAAAGTAGCCTGAAAGAATAAGTCCAATGATCCACTGCATTTTGTGGCAGTAAGCTCAGATCACTACTTTTGACTCACAACAGAACCAGGAACCAACCTCCTACAGCTTTCTTACCTGTGGAAGAAGCTGTTCAAAATTTAACCTGCCTAGAATAATATCAGCATGTATACATTTGCTATTAACAGTTGCTCCTTTCATTGTAAAAGACTGCAAAAATTCTTAGCACTTAATGTTTGTGTCTGCATTTTGTTAAATATAAAATAGTATCAACACTATGATTCCTGTGGAGATTAGTATCAATTAATACATAAAAGCACTCTCCTACCTATTCTCAGTCAGCTATTACCTGGATGCTATACAGAAAACTAACCTTACATCATTGTACTATTGCTGAAATAATGTTGACATTTAAGTAGTTAATGTTACCATGCCAATTCAGGGATTGTTCCTTGTGGAACAATTGTACATAGTACATTTTACTAGAAAGACAAGGTACACTATATTCATGTCCCTCTCTACTCTAAAGGTCACTTCCTTTTCTCTTCATGATAACTTTTAATGAGATATACAAAAAAGTCCCATTAACATGTAAGCCTGTCTGGAGTGATGCTCTTTGGCATGTGGGTGCTTATTAAACACATAATGTGTGAGCCCTATTAAAGTAGTAACAAGTAACACTTACATGACAGAATAGCTTATTGCATGTGCCAGCAATTGAATCAGTGCATGATTATCATCTGCTCTTTTCAACATATTGGGTACCACTAAAGAGATAGAGATAGATTGTTTTAGGGAGAGTAGGGATCTCTTCGAATGCACTCCAACTCCTGAGTTTAGGATATCTAGAAAGATTAAGATGGGAAGGCACATATCAAGGTCTATTACAGGGCATAAGGGGCATAAATATTTAAGGCAGGAAGTTAGGGGTATGGATATACTCTTTCGCCTCTTCAATATCCACTTCCGGGCACAGGAAATGCACAGTTTACCAACTAGCAGAAGGCACACTACAGTCCACTTCTTCTGTATACTAGTTTCCTACCAACCAAGCTATATTTTTTGACTAGCCAAATGCCAACACCTAAACCTATCCATAACAGCCCATGACCCTGCTGCAACCATTCTTTTAACTTAGTAAGCAATTTTTTATGACTATGAAGGAAATTATTTTCAGTAAAGATGAGTCGAATTTTTATTATTGTATCATCAAATCAAGACATTTTTAACTACTTTGATGTGATTCTTTCATTTTTTATCTACATTTTATCCTTGCTATGTTTGCAGATGGTAAGGTACTTCAAAAATGAATTTATCTAAAGCTGACAAATATCTAAGCAGCATGATACTATGGTTTGGAGAGGATCCACATACTGTTTATCAAAACTTTATCATGACTTCAGGCCTGAGTTTAAAAGAGAACATTTAAATAGCTGATCAGCAGCACAGGCATTTTAGAAGGCTCATGGTTTTAGACATACAAATTTAGTTTCTGGTGATGTCTGTGAAAATGGTAAGAGTTTGTTTTAGAATAGACCAAAGTATAAAGAAAATACTCTTCCTTTCAGGATATTAGGGAATGCCAAGTATAGTTCCTGGATATGAATGTTAAAAAACAAAAACAAAAACCTCTAAGTGAGCATTTATACTTATTGAATTTCTATTTCATAATGAAATGGTTTCTCATCAATGCATCTGAAAAAGTACCCTGTGAAGTTTAAAAGAAATTTCAGGTTACCTGACATTATTCATTATTGAAAATAAGTGAGAACAAATTAGTAGAACTAAAAAATTGGAAACAGATGAGCAGAATATTGCAATCTGATTCATGGTTATTTTACTTCTTTTTAGTAACGGGGATTGAACCAGAGCCTTATACATGGTACGCGTGCTCTCTGTCACTGAGCTTAACCCCCAGCCCAGCGTATTATTTTTAGGAAATAGGTGTTCAATATAAAAGGGTTCAAGACTTTTGGTTCTTGTTTTGTTTAAAAAAAAAAAAAAAGACTAAGCAGATGATCAGGAAAATCGATTTTTAAAATTTTAACTTTTTTTTTTTCTGATTCAAGAACCAAAGCATACCTCCTTTGATATATCTATTATGCCAAAAAATATACAGCTTAGACACAAAACATTATATTGGAACATACCTACTATTTTTTTTTTTTTATTGAACACAAATGGAGTACAGCTATTGTTTCACTGGTTGTACACAAAGTAGAGTCACACCATCTACGCGTTCATGCATTTACACAGGGCAATGGTATCTGTCACACACTCTGTTATCATACCTACTATTATGTTTTCCAGAAAATGTTGTTTTCCAAGACTTACATAGCATTGTTATCAGCAAGTACCATAATTTTCTACTGGTAGTTTCCACAAATCAACTTAAAGAAATTCATTATCAATCTTGGAATTAATCTGTTGAAATACTTTAAACATTATAAAAGCATGCAGTCTGCACAGGTAAAATTAGATAAAGGTGGTATCTTTTTTTTTTTTTTTTTAAGAAAATCAAGTTCACTTAGCAATTTTTAAGACAATTCATCTTCACTACACAATGGAAATCTGTGAAGATGAAAATAAATATTTAAGGGAAATATAGTGAAGTATACACATTATTAACATTTTCTATGATTTCAAATCTTGATAAAAGTGAATAATTCAATCACTTTAATGGGAAATTTATAATTTCAGAAATTAGATAAGCAAGTTATCCCATGTTAAAAATATGAAAATAACATTTTTGATTCTTGCTTTTCTAGGATCATCAACTACCTTCTTTCCAATGATAAAGGACCTATGGGATATAAGGTATTATGCTTTTTTATGAAAACTGGTGACTGAAGGAGTAGTTCATGACAATAACAAAAGGCTGTCATTTCACAAGAAACAGAGCAAAACAAAAATCTTCACATAAAAGGAAACATTTCGGATTGTTAGGTGATTTGATCACTGTAATAAGTGCTGCTAAGGAGATTACTTCATGTTTCACGGCGTGAAAGGGAAATAAGAAATGCTAGGCTTACTGCCCACTTGGCTAAATCGACCTTCCTGGGCAGTATCCCTAGGCAGGGATTATTTGGCCCTAAGTTTATTTTATTTTCCTCTTCTCACTTTTAAAATTTTCCTCTTACTCTCAATTTATTACTTTCCTGTTACAATTACCCCTTCAAGGTGCTTTAATATCCAGGATTCCTACCATATCCTTTTAATAGGTTCCTGTGCTACCAGAAAATTTGGCAGATTTTTAATAGCTTAAAACATATCACTCACTTCATTTCCTCTTTTGCTCCAGATGTTTTCTCTCAGATTTCTTTCTTTTTAACAGAAGAGACAGGGTAACTTTTGAATACAGGCTACTATTATCTCATTACTTCCATTCACATATTCAAACATTTTTTTATCTACCTGCTTATTCCACTAAGCCTCAATTTCCTTCTCTAAAAGTACCAAGAATTAATGAGCATTTCACTTCTTAATGTTACTAACATTATAACATACAAGACAATAATTAAAAAATGCAAGATTCTTAAATCATTTGGTCATGTAAGAAGAGTCCCATTAATAATACTCCAGTAACTTAACAAAACCAAATAGAAATTAAACCCCATTTCAGAAACTTATCTAAAAAGCTGTGTTTATTATACAGGCAAAAGTGAGGCATAAGAAGAAGTAGTCATTTGCAGCAATTTTTATTCTCTGATTTCAATTACTAAGCAGTTTAGGTTTTCAGTTAAACTAGAATTTAAAATATGAAAAATACATGGGTCTTAAAAATATTATATAGCACAGAATTCTAAAAATAAAATTAGAACATAAATATGAAAAATACACGTCTTTAACAATTACATATCAAAGATAAGAAATAAAAGCAAAGACTGCATTTTATTTTTTTGTCTTCATGTTCCCAGAATCTTACTATGTGACACGATGACATGATCATGAACCATTCGGCTGACAGGACTAAAGCACTTCACACCACAAAGGAAGATTAAAGTTAAAGCAGTGTACATGCTCCCCTTGCCCCTACTGCAGACTCCAGTCCAGGGATCTGATGAAACACAGACTACTTCCATCCTACTTGTGGGCCTTTGGGCAACTGAGTAATTGTGGGCTACTTAGGGCTTTAGTCATTTGTGAACCTCAACCAGGGCGAGACAGCATATTTCACCAGATGGCAAATATGATCATATTTTCTGGTACAGCAACTCCAGTAATAATAGCCCTGTCATGGGTCAAGAACGTACTTTATATCACCGCATTATGACTCATGGGTTCCAAGCACATCCATGGTATGTTTTATCCGATACACTTAGAAACTGCCGCATGGTAACTTTGGAAGGATTGCGTGCTCAATAGTTTAAATTAATCAATGGAATTCCTTACTAGCACTAATATAACCTTTGCCATTTCCCTTGGCATACTTTCATTTCTTCAGATTTCAGCTAAATGTGACTTCTTCAGAGAAGCCTTCTGTGTGTCCCACAAGCAGAAGTTGTGAAGTCTTTGCAGCATAGTTCCTACCACACCCATGACTAATTTGAATTACACTTTTTGCATGACTGTCCCTTTACTCTTCAGTACTTTCTCGAAGCCAGGAGCCTCTCTAATAACCTTTGTATTCCCAACATTTTAGTCTGGCATTTGTCCAACCATATCATAGACTAGATGACTGCTGAGTGGTGATGACCAGATGGACGAGTGAGTTGGCACATCCACAATACAGTAACATATTGACACACAAAGACATGTACAAAGAGTAAGTAACCAAATGGTCATGACTATACATACAGTGCTAAAATATCCTCGCGGAATCAATATTTATACTCTTGAACATTTTTAAAAAAATTTTCCCTCCAATTCTGGCTATCTACATTAAACACAAGCATGACTTAATTTTCTCAAAAATAAGTACAAATGGCTATTTAGAAACGAGGATACTAGACTTCATTCTAAGTAATGAATTGGTCATCATTTTTTAGAAATTCATTATAATGTTAATCATCCTTCATTTTTTGACATGCTTACCAGTATCTCGATAGGCACTTTGACCTGCTGTACAATTTGATACACGAGCTTATGTACAATGCCTTGTTGTATTTTAGTTTTATGGTCTAGGTCCTACCTTACTGCTGCTTTTTCAAACCTGTCTCCACCTAGGGACATTATCAGACCACACTGCCAACTCAGCTAACTGGGGATGTACTTACGTACCTCATTCTCTGTGATGGGATCTATAATTGATTATATAGTCACAAGTATATTAAAACCTTTTGTTGATTATTAACCATTCTCTTTGACTCAATATTTTACTTTTTCAAGGAAAGAACAAGGACTTACACTAAGAGTTTATCAACTCTTTCACCTGCTTAAGTAGGAGATTAATAAATTCTGAAGTGGTATATGATTAGTTCTCCTTAATCACACACCTTCATTCTATAAATTGCTATTTCAAAGACTCATCTACTTAGAAACTATTTTTGCCTATTTCCTCTCTTCATACTGAAGCCCCATTATCCTAGTCCCTCATTAACTTAGCATACATTAAATCTTCAATGGTCTTCCATAAAACCTCAATCCATCCTCTTTATCCTCTGTCTAGCCACACTCACTTTTCCATACCATTTTGAGACCTATCTTCCTTAAAAACAGGTCTTATTTTATGACACTGGTACATTATTTATTTTACACACTGGCACACCAGCCACACATACCACATGCAAATTTTCAAGTCATTATTATCTTTCTATCAAATCAGATGTAACAGCATCCTTTTCATTTAAACATAACACCTTTATTTCTGAGCTACTGGCTAGTATTCTAAGAGTTTTGTTCATATGAGCTTATTATTGAGAAATCTTGTCATCTTCCAATGTGCATTTCAAATCAGACTTTGAATCATCTCAGCTAGAGGCCACATTCTGGTGGTGAATTCATGAAGATAAATGTCAGTGTTTAAAGTTTCTTGGCAGACTGAAGATGAACTTCTGTCCTACAAAGTTGTGCATTTCTCTTCAGATTTCTATACTGTGTTAGTCAGATTTTCATCACTACAATGAAATATCTGAGAAAAATAAGTTGTAAAAGAAAAGATTTATTTTGGCTTACAGCGTTGGAGGTTCTAGTTCCTGACTAATTTGTTTTGGCGATTTGTGCCTGTGACCGGGCAACACATCATGACAGGAGTGCATTGTGGAACAAAAACCACCTACCTCACTAGCTGAGGAACAGAGAGAGAAAGTAGGAGTCAAGGTTCCTTCAAGTATACACTCTGCACCTGGTGTCCTAAAAAGCTCTCACTAGGCACTCACCTCCTGATGTTCCCACCACCTCCCAGTAGTGTCACCTTGGAGACCAAGATTTTAACACTGGGTCCCTAGGGGCCATTTAACATTTAAACCATAGCATGCACTTTGCAAGTATATTCTATCCTCTGTAACACAGCATTTAATTTATTTATGATCTTTTTTTCCTCACTTTTGTTTCACAAGCATGGGTTCTCTCTGGTGAGTTTGGATGTTCCCTGAGAGGAAGTATTATGTTAAAGCTTCCACTCTGCTACTCAGGCTTCCTCACAGTTAGGAGATGTTCAATAAACACATATGAACTCTCTGACTACAAGGGAGAAATCTCACATGACCTAACCACAGCACAAATCAGAGCATAATGGACTCTGCATCAATTCTTAAAGATTTGAGGGCCATCAACTCCAATTAACAAAGAATTAGGGAATGGAGTTACATGCTGTTAACAGTGCCTACATTATTGTCAAAATCACCCAAGAGTAAGTAAATTATTCACTGTGATTATGACTGCAAATGCACTCATAATACTCTTCCATCATGTGTTCTTTTCATTGAGTTCTATGTTGAACAGGAAAGACAGTAGTGATTTTTTTCTTGCCTACCAAATAATAGAGCAACTAATATGAACAGTGATAATTCCATTCCTATATAACACCTCACTGTAGGGCAAAGGTGTGAATACCACCTCCACCATTTATGAGCTCAATAAACTGGGGCAGTTTTCATTTCACCTTTCAGCCTACATACTCCCTTGTAAAAAGGGAACACTCATACTGCAAGAGGTGGATCCAAGAAAGACATTCTGAAAGAAGTAGCCAGACAACAATGGTTACCAGAGACTGGGGAGGGCAGAAGGGAGAGGGGAATAAGGAGAGATGTGTTGGTCAGTACAAAGTTACAACAAGAGAGGAGGAATAAGTTCTGAGGTTCTGTTACATAGCATGTGACCAGAGTTAACAACAACATAATATAAATTTCGAAATACCTACAAGAGGGATTTTCAAAGATCTTAACACAAAGAAATAATGTTTGAGGTGAGGGATAGGTGAATTACCCTGATTTGATCACCCCATAATGTATACATGTCTCAAAGCACCAATGTACCCCAGAAATAAATGAAATTATTATGTTAATTTTAAAAAGTGGTAGTAATATCCACCACTATGAAAGACGGCTGAAAATTTAGAGCTGCAGTGGGCAACCAACCTAGTTCAGGGCTACACACACACACACACACACACACACACACACAACAGGTTCCTAATAAATGGGAAGACTTACTACATGCAACCCAACTGTTTGGGTTCTTTCTGGACTCTCAGGAACTTGGGACATTCAAAAATGTCTGGAAATAGCCTGGAAATTCAGATGTCATCATTCCCCCTCTCTTCTTTCTTTTCTTTCTCCCTTTGTATGCTACATGGAAAAGATATACTTGTATACCTTCCTTTTTATCTCTTGAGAAATTCCTCATCTTACAGATCCTGAGTGATATAAACATGTATCTGAATTTTGCTATGCTTCCGAGAAGGATCACAATCTGCAGCATGATATCAAATGATGATAGTCACTTTCTTGGACGTTCTTAATCTGTCTAAAAAGCAGGTAAATTGTGATTAGAGAGATTTTTTTCTCCTCAAAATATGCTATAATAACATACAGTGCAGGCCTCATTTCCACTGAGATTAACCCCAATGCCTCAGCAAAAACAGTGCCTACCACAATCCCATGAAATAATTTTAGAAGCAATAAATTATGACTGGTTCCATTTACACAAATATTTTGATATCGTGAACTAGCTTGCTTATTCAAACTGACGAACTGAGATGGAGAGTTACAGATAGAAAGGTCAAGAAGTAGACGATGTTTTTGAAGTTAGTGTGGGGGGTTCTGGTGAGAAAGGAGTAGGGGGTTAAATCAGCTGCCATATGGCAAAATGATCTGTGTCTCTCGACAGGGAAGGAGGAAAGTATACTTGAGATTTGAAAATTTATTCAAACATTTTCCAAGTGCTTGAAACAGCTATGAGAAATAACTTTTGGAGGAAAAAACATCTTTGGGCAAAGAAGTTCCAAAATGGACTGTGCGTGGTGGATAAGTCCTTCACTGCTTCATAAATATAAGCCACATATTAAATCAAAAGAATTCTGGCTTCTATTAATTGCATTTAGGAATATTTCATGGCTTTGAGTTATATAGTTAAGAGTTTGAAAATAACAAAAGAAACAACGGAGCATTTTAATTGATTTCTAAGCAGTGACTTTTTTTCACATTAAGTTTCTCAAAGCTCAAAAACAGGATGGAAGGGGACCAGGTAAGATGTTACAACATTCACTTAGGAATGGTTTGGGATGATAGAAGAATGAGACAGGACTGTTAGGCATTTCCAGAAATTGCTTCCACTGAACTGATTACGCTATGGAGCTTATCAGTACTTTAAGCATTTACTCTTTAAAAACAACATCAAATTGTAAATGGATTTTAATCCAATGGATCATTTATAAGTCAACAGTTTAAGAAACCTGAAAATATCTTCAAATTTAATATTTTCTAAAAACATTGTTAGGATGAACACTCACACACAAAGAAAATAGTGTCCCCATCTATTTGTGGATATACAAGTAAACAGATATTTCAGTGCTGCTAAAATCTTGAATCTTCATCTGGAACCCAATCCCATTATTTTATTGTGTCTTTAAAATATAGTGATAAAACAGGCAAAGTAATTTAAGCAAGGACATACTACTAGTGGCAAGTGGCTGACCTGAATTTGAAACATGTTAGGCATTTTAAGCGGGTGCTGTTGCTAGGAAATTAAACTTGCTCATGTAAAAAAATTGCTAATTCATCCTACAAAAAATCTAATCAGTATGGTATCTGGAGCAAATCTCTTCATTTTCCAAACTAGTAGTCCCAATGCTGGGAATACTGAAAAAGGCATTCAGGATTTTACCTGGATGCACGTGAACAACCTCTCTCCTTTAGGGTTCCTTTTAGGACTTTGATAACTGGGAACAGGTACACAAACCTCTGTTTACTGGTAACCTAAACAGGCTATTGATAAAAGTTAAAGAAGATATACAGCTTATCTATCTATCTATCTAGATATAGATTAGTATATATTAATATATATGATACATATTATAATTATATATACATATGCATATATATAATTATATGTATATATATTATATGTATATATAATATATAATATATAAATATATATGTATTATTATATACATATGTATTATTACATATATGTATTATTATATATAAATATATAATATATATGTAAATATTATATATTATATATAAATATATATGTATTATTATGTATATTATAATTATATGTATATATAATATATATAAAATATATAAATATTATATATACATATATATATAATATTTCCCCAGTGATAGGGATAGAACTTAGGGACTCACATGATACCACTGAGCTACATCCTCGGCACCAAAAGGTGTATTTTTAATATGATTTAAAGAAACAGTACCATATCACCTACTATCTTAGTGCTCTGAAATGGCATTCACAAAAGGAAATTTTTTTTCCTTAAGGCTAATATCCTGTGGCCTTCTTCTTTCCCATCTTTGACTGAATCTATGAATACAGAGAGAGCCTGCCAATTATTCTTAAGTCAGGGCATGGCTTATACAAACATTCACCATGAAAAACACTCAATTTCAAGGAATCTGTAAGCAAGTCAGGCCTACCATGTATCTTTGTTATAGTGCACTACATTAAATTTTCTCCCTTGATTTGACTTAATGAAATGGTAAATTTAAATGAAGCCTTTGCTACAACATTTTTCTTTGCATATTTTAATCTAACAAAGAACTTTACCCTTGATTTTAATGAATCTATGTATACATACCAACAGAAAACATTTTTCCTCTTTTTTAAACTTTCTTTTTAATTGATGTACACTATTTGTGCTTTTTATGGAATACAGTATTAGAATCTGATACATGTATACAGCATGTAATGATAAAATCAGGAAAATTAGCATTTCCATCTTCTCAAATATTATCATTTCTATGTGCTGGGAACATTCAAGTTCTTTGCCCCTATAACTTGGAATGCATAATTCCATACATTAATATAGAATACAGTTACCTATCGTACTATACAGTATTATAACAACTTTCCCTCCTCTATTTGGTTATTCATTACCTACAAGTTCATTATTCCTCCTCCTCCCTCCCCATCTCAGCCTCTAGTGACCTCTACTTTACTCTCCACTTTCTTGCAATCAATTGTTTTAACTTCCATAAAGAATGAGAATATGCAGTAGCTGTCTTTCTGTGCCTGGTTTATTTCACTCAATGTCCTCCAGTTCCACCCATTTTGACACAGTGATGGGATTTCACTTATCTTATGACTGAATAATATTCCAGTGGGTGTACATACCACATTATTTTATCCATTCGTGTGCTGGTGGACATTCAGTTGATTCCATATCTTGGCTATGGTGAATAGTGCTGCAATAAACATGGGAGTGCAGATGTCTTTTTGATAAGCCAATTTTCTCTCCTTTGGATATCCATCCGGTATTTGGATTGCTGGTTCATATGGCAGTTCTATTTTTGGTTTTTGATCAACCTTATACTGTTTTCCATAAAGGCTTTAGTAATGTACACTCCCACCAACAGTGTGCAAGGATTCTCCTTTGTATTTTTATCACCAGCACTGATTATTTTTTTAACCTTTTGGTAAGAGCTATTCTAACCAAGGTGTGATAATATCTCACTATGACTTTCATTTGCTTGATGATTAATGATGTTGAGCAGTTTTTATATACTTCTTGACCATTTGTATATTTTTCCAATAACTGGTTATTCAGTCATTATATATTTTTATATCAGAATACCTGTTTGTTTTCTGCCTATTGAGTTGAATTCCTTATATCATGAATATTAAAGCCTTTTCTGATGAATAGTTGGCATATATTTTCTCCCATTCTGTGGGCTGCCTCTTAACTCTGTTACTGTTTCCTTTGCTGTGCAGAAACTTCTTAGCTTGATATAATCCAATTTCTCTATTTTTGTTTTGTTGTCTGTGCTTTGGGAGCCTTATCCAAAAAATCATCGCCTATACCAATATCATACAATGTTTCCTTTTTGTTTTCTTCTAGTAGTTTCACAGTTTGGGGTCTTAACTTTTAGGTGTTTGATCCCTTCTGAGGTCAGAGACAGGAATATTGCTTCATTCTTCTGCATATGTACATCCAGTTTTACATCACTATGTATTGAAGAGACTAAACTTTTTCCAGTGTATGCTTTTGATAACTGTTGAAAATCTGTTGACTGTGAGTAGGAAGATTAATTTTTTGGTTTTCTATTAGGTCCCATTGGTTGGTCTTTATGTCTGTTTTATGCCAGTTTTTAGGCTGTTTTGATTGCCAGGCCTTTATAGTGTATTTTGAAGTCAGTAGTTCTGATGCCTTTAGCTCAGTTCTTTTTGCTCAGGATTGCTCTGGCTATTTGGGGTCTTTTGTGGTCTCTCTGAATTTTAAGATTTTTAAAAACAGTTCTATGAAGAATATCCTTGGTATTTTGAGGAAATTACAATGCTTCTGTAGACTGTGTGGGGTAGCATAGACAATCCACCATTCTTTTAATTCATTAGCATTGTATGTCTTTCCATTTTTTGTCTTCTCTTCAATTCCCTTCATCAGTAATTTATAATTTCAGTATAGAGATCTTTTACTTCCTTAACTGAATTTAGTTCTAGCTACTTTATTATTTGTGTGTGTGTGTGTGTGTGTGTGTGTGTGTGTGGTTATTGTGAATAGGATGGCTTCTAAAATTCACTTTCCAGGGAGTTCATCATTGGTATATACAATGCTTCTGTTTGTATATTGAACGTGTGTCCTGAAAATTTACCAAATTTCTTAATCAGTTCTAAAAGTGTTTTTGGTAAAGCCATTAGAGTTTTCTGCAGAGTAGATCACATCACCTGCAAATAAGGATACTGTTAATTCCTCCTTTGTTGTCTGGATGCCTGTTAATTCTTTTTCTTGCCTAATTGCTCTGGCTAAGACTTTCAGTACTATGTTGAGGGAGAGTGGTAAAAGTGGACATTCTTGTCTTGTTCCAGAACTATTTTCAGCTTGTCTTCTTTTAGCAAGATGATGGCTGTGAATTTGTGATATATAATCTTTATTTTGTTAAGGTATATACCTTTTATACCTAATTTGGTGAGTGTTTTTATCATGAAGAGATTTTGAATTTCACCAAGGGGATTTCTGTCTATTGAGATAATCACATGGTTTTAGTTCTTCAACCTCTTGATGCACTGTGCTAGGGCAAGGGTAATTCTTGCCTTGTAGCATGAGTGTGGTAGAGCTTCCTTCTTTTCAATTTTTTGAAATAGATCTACAAAAGTTGGTATTAGTTCTTCTCTAAATGCTTTATACAATTCTGTAATGAAGTCATCAGGTCCTGGACTTTTCTTTGTTGGAAGACTTCTTATTGCTGATTAAATCACATAGCTCATAATAGGTCTGTTCACATTTTCTGTGTCCTCATGGTCTCCTTTTTCATCTCTGATTTTATTTATTTGGATTTCTTCCCTCATTTTTGTTCCTGGCTAGCCTGGCAAAAAGTTTGTTGATTTTATTTGTTCAAAAAAAATCACTAATCTTTGGATTTTTAAATTTTTTCTATTTTATTTATTTCTGCTCAGATCTTTCATATTTCTTTTCTCCTAAAATTGGATTCAGTTTGTTATTTCTTTTCTAGTTCCTTCAGGTGCCATCATTAGATTGTTTATTTTAAAATTTTCTCTTCTTTTGATATAGGCATTTATTGCTTTAAAATTGCAATTATTCCTGCTTTTATTGTAATCCATAGGTTTTGGTACATTGGGTTTTTAGTTTGTTTTTTTGAGAAGATTTTCAAATTTCCTTTTTGATTTCCTTAACTGACTCACTGGAATTCAAGAGTATTCTATTCAGTTTCCAAGCACATATATTATTTAGCTATTTTGTTGATTTCTACTTTTATTCCTTTGTGGCCAAAGAAGATACAATATATATTTCTCATTTTTTTAAAATTTGTTGAAATTGATCTTGTGGATAACATATAGAATATCCTGGAGAATGTTCCACATGCTGATGGGAAGAATTTGCATTCTTCAGGGAACTCCAGCAATGGGAGTGGTGGTGCTAGAAACATGGGGCACAGTGGACCCATCCACAGGCCATGTTTAGGCACATTCCACTGTTGGACAAGAACTCTAGCAATGACAGTGGTGGCACCAGGTACAGGGAAGCAATTACCTAGTAACCACAGAGTGAGCACCACTGGTGGCCAAGCTTTCTAGTAAAAGCAATAGCATTTTTGTTATTGTAGACTCTGAGCAACATGTCCTTGGGCCATCCCATGGGTTCAGTGCCAGGGTATGGACCATGCTGGACACATCCTTAGTCTCTGCAGCCATCAGAACTGGTTACAGCAGGCCTGGTGGGAAGTGCCTCCCCAGGTCCCACATAGTATGTGCTCTTACTGGTAGCAGCAAAGGTCCTCAGGGACAAGAACCTCCAATGTTTCCTCAGTTCCTGCAGTGCTGAGCACTGTGGCAGTGGGCAGTGTTGAGGGGGAGCAGGTTCTAGGTTCAAGGGGCAAGCCACTCCTTTCCTCAGGCCTTTAGTACAGCCCTCTTGATGTGCAGGACCTCCTGTTTCCTGTAGTGCAGGGCATTGCACAGACTTAGGTACTGGGGTCCCATTGAATTGGGCATGGTTGAATTAATGAAGCTACAGCCTTTGATGAAAGTGAAATGGAATGCCTATGGAGTCCCCACGTTTGGGGATATATAGAGGCTTCTGTACCCTAGGGCAGAATGGACTCTAAAGGTGGTTCTGTGGTAAAAATGGCACCAGGCTGCAGCAGCCTGGACTCTGATGTTTGAGAGGTCACAATGTGAGTTCCTTCCCTGAAGCAAAGCTATGTGGACACCAGGAATCACTCACCTATAACTGGGCTCCAGACAACTGTGCAACTCTCCTGTTGCTAGGGCTGATGGCTACCTCTGTGGCACTGGCATCTGCTGCAGCCCTCTGATTCATCCTTTTCCCTCTAATGGGACCCCAGGACCAAGGAGCCAGCAACACATTACCAGTTCATTTTGTTCCCCTCTCTGTGTGGCATGTCTTAAAGGATTCCTGCCTCTCATTGCTGAGATCCAGTGCTCTTCCTCAGCCACTCACCTCAAAATACAGTTATTTCTTTGTTGTTTCAATTCTTCCTGGTGGAGGAGGCAAGCACAGGGCACTTCTCTTCAGTCATTCTGGAATCTCTCTTCCTCCTTCTTTGTTTTTTCACCAATTTTCAGTGAATGACAATAGTTGTATCTGATTTCACAGAGTCAGTCTACCGGTTTCCAGTTAGGCTGCTTTACTTAAAGTAAGCATTCACCAGGAGATAATATTCATATCATTCCTTCCGCTGAAAATGGAGGTGCAGTTGGGAAGTGATCTGTCCTTCCATTCTGTTCTTTTGTACATCAGATACAATAAAATCTCTTTACTTTTAACTTGTAAGGACTTTGTTAAATGTGTTAATTAAATATTTATGCAAAACAATAATCTTGGTGTAAGTTATACTTTTATTTAAGTCATTGTGACAAAAATCTCAGAGGGAACTCAAACAGAAATAATCAATAAATCAATCAAACATTTTGAATTAAAACTTAAGTCAGCATCTATCTATACAATAAAAGACAGGGGAAATGGCCTATTTAAAGGCTGGGTTCAAGTTGGGGTTTGTGGCTTAGTGGTAAAGAACTTGCCTAGCATGAGTGAGGCTCTGGGTTCCATCTCCAGCACCAATAAATAAATAAATAAATAATAGGAAGCTCTTCCATGAAGACAGCTGCAACTCAAACAGAATCTAGCTCTCCAAAAATCTAAAATTAAGGGTTAAGTGAATTTTAAGAAAGTATGTTATTTGAAAGTTCATAAAGCAAAGTGATATAATATTTTAATATCATAGATATGATTATACAAAACATGGAAGAGGGATCTGATTCAGGGAAGGCTATGGCAATATGATCACAGTATATTTTAAGATTTACACATTCAGAAATCTTTTATTTTTAATGATTACTGCTCATTGCTATGACTTTGTTTTCTTTCTGGTAAGCCAATTATTTAATTTTCCATACAGTTTCCCATGTTGAAGCCATTGTGCCAATCCCAAAGAAGGGATTGCATCATCACCCCTGGGGAGGCAGGGCAACAACCATGACTAGCACTGCTCTCCTCCCTAAATCCTTTCAGCCTGCAAACCACAAAACTCTTTCTGAATAAATGCAGGTAAGTGTTCTCTGGGCAATAATCAAACCCAATGGTGGGAAAAGAAAGGCAAAGAAGACAGGGAGGATTGGGGAGGAGAAAAGAAGAGGATAACTTGCAGGAAAAAAGATAAAGGATTGGTGAGAGACAAACACCGGGTGAGCCAGACAGGAGTTTTGGGAGTTACAGGATACATTCTTTCTCTACTTGGAATGTTGATTTTGAACATTTCCAAACATAAAACCAAAACATCTCATTAGCCAAAAGCATAGTCCCTTGATCTCAGACTTGGTCAGATCCCCACCCTTCATTTTAAGATCTCTTGGGAATGACTTTTATTTTTTTTAAGTTACAAAAGTAAATGCTACAGAGGTCAAAGGATAACAAAACTATAAATTATGCCATTCAGCTAACTATACTCAAAAGAGTTGCTGGAAAGGCCACTGGCAAAATCTGCATTGGAAAGAGAACTTTATTCTGTAGCCAAAGAGTAGGTAGGAAAAATAGTAACTGCAAATTTGGAAGCTGCAATTCCTATCTGTACTTAATACTGAAAAATCATTATTTTTGCACCACAAGCACTTCTTCCTTCTTTGAATAGAAAAAGAAACAGTTTACTTCAGGAACCATTTTGCCACCAATCAGAGTGCATCACTTTGGCTCTTGGGATGGGCCTGGAACCCAAATCATGCCAATCAACAGCACACAGGCTTCTAGTTCCTTCTGTAGTATACAGTTGAACAATGATATTTGATCCAAACCTGGAAAATAAAAACTCTTCCCAGAAGTTTTGTAGGAAAATTTCCTGTCTCCGTGCCTCTCTCTGTCACTGTGTGAGGACAGTCTAATAATGGACTCAATTGGAGGGAAGCAAATCTATAGAGGCAGAGGAAAAGCAACAGAAACTTGTCATCATTATTTTAGAATTCAGATAAGGTCTATCTTCTGAATTTCAGTGATATTTTCCAAGCATTTATTTTGAAAACTGGTTAGAATAACTAGCAAACTATTTTGATCCCTTGAAATGAAGAGTCTTAAAGTAGTAATTCCTTGCATGAATTCCACTACCTTTCACCTTATACCACTACGTACCAGGGAAACACATTTTGGTATGGCACACCTCCAGCATATCACCCTCACCTAGATAGTATGAAATATTGGTCTCTTTTCTTCTCAGGACCCGTGTAAAATTTCCCTGCTCAATTCTAGGAGAAAAAGAGAAAGACCCTCCCTTCTCTGTGATGACAGAATTAGCCACTTAGCAAACTTAAGTTATTCTTTGGTTTGTCTTTAATATAGATATTTCTAAAGCTGTAATTGGATTCCCCCATGAGGCAAAATAGAATATAGATTTAAAATAGAAAGCACTGGAACTTTTTCGAGGTTTTCTAAACACACAAGTGCATGGGCAACCCCAGTCCCCACACCACACAGACTGAAACCAAGAAGGGAGTTGTGGAAAGGGAGCAATATGTTCTACTACGGGATCCATCATAAAAGAATTAAGCAAAGTGGAAGTCCGAGAGATTATCTTCTCGTAAAGTTTTGTATTTGAGAAAAAAAAAGTCCTCCAATTATCCCAACAGCTTTCATTCTTTCCTCTCACCTATTGTACATGCTTCTGTCAGAACTGTCTTCCTAAAATATGGATCAGTATGTAACTCCACCCTGCAACAAAACCCTTAGCTTCTGACAATGAGCAAGGAAGTTCATACCCAGTCTAATGCTGGAAGTTCTTCACAACAGACTCCTTCCACTGCTGCAGACTCTCCATGTGCCACACCTCCAAGGCATCTCATGCTCTGGGGAAACCCATCGTTCACAAATTATTTCCTATAGTTTCTATGTCCAGTCTAACTAACTCTGTTTGGAGTTCTCATTTTTCTATTGTTCACCTATTCTTTTATTTTAACTACCTTTCACCAAGTTTCTCTTAATTGCTAGTCAGTTGCTGAAGCCTTACCAACACCCACGGCATTCCCGTACACTCTTGATGGTAATAATCTTCCTATACTTTAATATTTGCATGACTTCTTATTGATGCCACAGCACTGCAGCTGTCACTACTCTGCTACAGAACTACAATGCACCTTCCTATTCTTCCTTAAAACCGTAATAATTCGTACCAAGTAACTGCTAGAATCTGGATGTTTGTGTCTCCCCAAAATTTCTATGCTAAATTTTAAACCCCAAGATCATGGTATTAGGAGGTATGACTTTGGGAGGTGATTAGGTCATGGTTGGGATCAATGTTCTTAAAACTAAAAAAAAAATTTTAAATCCGTTTTCCTTCCACCATATGAGGACACAGCAGGACAACCACCAATGAACCAAGATGCCAGCCTTGATCAGATGCTGAATGTGCTCACTCCTCAATCTTGGACTCCCCTACCTCCAGAATTGTGAGAAATAAAACTTTTGCTGTTTATAAGCAACATTATTTATGGCATTGTGTTATAACAGCCCCAACAAACTAAGACAATAATCAACATATACATGCTTCAGCACAGATGACCTCCCAAGGCAGGTCTTCAACAGGTATAATGATGCTTTAAGCCAGTCTGGCTCCCCTTGTTGAGACTGGCATACCACTGAAAGTCACCATGCCATCATCTTTAGCACCAAGTAAACAATCTTTTCTGATATTACAGCAGGGTTCCCACAGCATACCTTAAAAAGCGACCTATGTTTCTGTTTAAACACTTCCTTTATTTTCATCGTAAAAATACTGAAATTCATAGTTATATTCCTGTACCCAGCTACTTATTGTCAGGCTCAGTTCTAAAGATTTAGGGTGGGCAGGTAGACTGGGAATTATGTATGTAAAGGGCTTCATGTGAGGGCTTTGGATCTCTCAGGGCTAAAACCAGAGATTGCTTATGCTAAATATAAACTAGTGGTGCCTTTTCTTTCCCTTAGTCCTTATAAGGGGCCCATGAAACCATTTTGCTTGAGAAATAAATTCTTATGATGCACTTAAAGGTCACTATGGTCATTTTCAGCTAAATAAACATCACCTTTATTTGAGTGAATGGTACCCAACTAAGGAAAATTCTTATTATTCTCTTAAAATTTCCTTAAAATATTGTCATGCATAGCTTACACTGGCATTATACACTTGATGTAGGAAATCTAGTCTATTCTTGAAAACTGCATCTACCAGACTGAAACACAGAAAAGGAGTGTTTTGAGGTTGCATGGCAGAGTTCATCTACCCAACCCCCTCTGTCCATAATAAATTAATAATAATTATTTAGAGACTGTCACTGGTAAAAATACACAGAATAGTATGAATTAGAAAAATGACAACAAAACAATCTAAACATAACCAATTACAATAACAAATGCAGTCTCTATTTACCACAAACTGGGGTTGGGGGCATTTAATCTCAATTGCCTATTTACATGTCTGTCTCTTTACCCAGACTATGGGCTACTTGAGGGCATAAATCACCTCCTATTCTCTGATGTCACCTTATTACCTACCACAGTCAGTGCTCAATAAATGTTTGTTGAATATAAGAGTAAATAAATGAGGAACTAATAAGCCTGTATTAATTACAGTATAAACAGGAGGTAGAAAAGAAAATGTCTAAAAGGTTTTTAGTAATTTAAAAGAAAAACACAATTTTTGACACTCTCAAATTCTACACATTAAAAAAAGATATGTATCGTTTAGCTGGCTTAACATCCTTATAACCCATTAATTTTTTGCTACATTGGACCAGTTATAGTATTTATTCATAAAGAAACTCAGGGTTTTGATGAAGAGGCGGTAGTATATGAATAGCTTGATTAACTCATCCTTTACAAACTTTGGTCTCATCGCCTTTCTTTTGGGGAAATTTTATATACAATAAATAGATTATTTACTTGAAAAAAGTATTTTTAAAGTTCTTCACTAAAATGTCTGCTTTTAGGAATCATGGGTCACAAACATCAGAACTCATGGAGGAAACACAATCAATAAATAATATGTGAGATATGACTCTGTAAAACAGAACCGAAGGCCATTGATAACTCATCTAAAACATGTTTCTACATTGATCTACCTAGGGAGGAAAGAAGAGTGAGAAAATGAGAATACTGGAAAACAATACATTTCTTTATTTTTTATACCAAATTAGTCTGGGCAAAATATTTGCACATATGTATATCTAACATCTATCTCTCTTCTTCCTGCTTGTCCTACCCCAATGCCCCTCAACACATTGCTTGCACATCCTGGTCATGCTATAAGAGTAATGAAACCTAATTTGTATCTGACATACTTTACATGTTGTAATGATTTTTCAGTAGCATAAACACACAACTCACCCTATCTTTCTCTTTATAAAGATGGCTTAAGAAGGGCAAGACGGCCATGGGGAAATTAGTCAAACATCTCATCTGAGTCTATCCTTTTTAAAAACACAACTACAATACTGATTCAGGTATTTTAGATTCTCCTATGTTTCAGACTTGAGAAAATATTTTAAATGTGGCAGTTTAAATTCTTAGGTGCATTTTAGGGGAGTGCATCTCTATTTTAGTTTCAAAGTACTGTCACGGACACTGTCGTTGACAAGAGTTGATTTTGTCATTTTTTTTAAACATCAAATTTGAACTTGAACTTAACCGTACCAGGCTCTATCAGGAAACACTTTATTTTGCTTGACAACCATCTACATTCCAGCCATGTGGTGGACAAAGTTAAGCAGAGAAATTCCTCTTGGTTATATTACAAGTAATATAGTAAGTAAAACTGCTGCATAAATGAAAAAAAACTATGTTTTTTAATGTAATACTCGACTGTCATGAGAATTTGATAATTGTTTGAAGGACCAACAAATTTAAGAATTTGAGATTTCAGTGAGGCAAATATGCCTGGATTCCTGGGATATCTGCTGAGCTCTGGTGTGCATGGAAAAGTTTATGAAGCCACAGGGGTTATAGGAAAAACCTGGAGAGGGATATAAACCTGCTCTTTCCCTTTCACCCCTGCCACCCACGCAGGTCTCTCTGTAAAGGGTAACCCTCAGTGGAGGCCACAGTGATATGGTAGCAACCGAATCTGATGACAGACTTCTCAACAGCCATGAGACAGGGAAATGGTATGTCCAAGGCATTGACAAAACACACACACACATACACACACACACACACACACACAAAATGGAATTTTCTTTTTTTTATTTTTAAAAACTGGTAATATGAACCTTTAATTTGCATCATGCTTTACAGTTCCTAGGTATATTCCATTCTATGGTATATTTTATTTTGAATCACATATCAGTCTTATAAAATAGGTAGGTATTTTCTTCACAGGTGATACAGCAAGGAAGAGGCTAGAATTTATATATGGTGTTCCACAGACCTTACTAAGGCAATTTTGTAGCAATATGGGCTACCTAAAAGCTGAACAATTGTAAATTCAACTCCTCTGGTTGAAAGTCATTCATAAGGACTAAAATCAATGCCCCACCCTATTGATTACATATAGTAACATGATAGTCAAGTCTTCAGTAGAGTCCAGGAGACTCTTGTCCAGGGAAATAACATTACTGTTCCCTACAGAACTTCCCCAAAGAAGCATTAACTCTTTCAACAGAAAGCATCAATAGAACTAATACTGCTGAACTCAGGCCTCACTACTCTTGCTTTGGTATTTCCACCAATCCTAAGCTATGATATCTGAATTCTTATCAAAGCAGGTCCCTACAGTAAAAAATCTGTCTTAAAAGTAACTTCAAATTAACAAAAATCTGGTGTTGTTTTTCCTCTCTTGTATACTACCGCAGCTGTGAAGGTGGTATTCTCCATAACACAGTGTAGTTCTATTCTGCCAATGCGATGCAGCAATAACTGGGCAGCTAGCAATCAGCAGTAATGAATGTGTTCTAAGGTAAAATGTTCTTCCTTAGATCATAGGGATTTGATTGACTAAGGCCATTCTGAGGGATAACCACCATGACTGACCCTGAGTAACCCTGACAGGTTTCTGCTGCACAGTTTCCCAGCATACTATAATTAAACAAAACCATCAGAGTGGCATGCATGGCTGTTATGGTTTAGACATGAGATGTCCCCCCAAAAGTCATGTGAGAAACAATGGCAAGAATGTTCAGAAACAAAGTGATCAGGTTATGTGAGCATTTAACCTAATCAGTGGATTAATCCACTCAGATGAATTGGTGGTAATTGTACAAAGGTAGAAGATAGCTAGTGGAAATAGGTCAGTGGGAGTGTGCTAAACTGTAGATTTTTACATTTTGTCCTTGGTGAGTGGAGCTTTCCCTGCTTCGTGGAAGCCATGAGCTGAGAAGCTTTCCTAGGCCATGACCTTCTGTCATAATCTTCTGCATCACCTCAGGCACAGAGAAATGAAGTTGGCCAACCTGGGACTGAACCTCTAAAACCATGGGTCAAAGTAAGCGTTTCCTCCTCTAACGTGTTCTTTTCAGGTATTTTGGTCACGGCAACAAAAACCAGAATAAAACGGGCAATACAACTGGACTGTGACACCAGGAGTGCCAGGAATGTTCCTAAAGTCTGATGTTAGCTTAAGGTAAACTAGGTTCATTCCAGCTTCAGTAAAATAACTTTTATCCTGCCCACTCACCATACCACCTCCTTCTGACCCAAATTGCAGAGGTCTACTGGTCTTGTTGTCACCTAGGACCAGGCTTCTGTCAGTCCCTAGTAAATCATGCTCTGTGCAATTCTGGATCTGTCTGCCTTTCTCTTATTTCAGGGCACACTGGGGCCACTTTTCTTATGGTGGACACAGTTGTCCCAGGAAAGTAACTTCATATAGTGGGAAGAGGGCAAAATAAAAATTGATCAAACTTGGATATTATTTTGTTAACCTTACAGTTCTATGGTGGTAATCAAACACAGAAATTGATGTATATTTTCTAAATTTGTAGGAAAAAATGGAATAAGAAGACTAAATGAATGCAAGACAGAAAACTAAAGAAACAGAAAAACTGGTATAAACAGAACCTTGAAAATAAATAATGGAACAGAATCCAAATACCCATTAAAAAAATCAATGTACTAGATTAAATTTCATAGTAAAATATGAAGATATTTTCACTGAATCTTTCTTTTTTATTCTATTCATGTACCTTTCAGAAAAGACAATCAACACACATTCGAACATGCATGTATACACAAAAACAAGAAAAGAGCCAGGCAGATGATAACCAGAGACTTGATATAGCTGTATTAATATTAGGCATATTACACTTTGAAGCAAAAACAAAACATTAATAAAGATAAACAAGGTCACATAGCATATGTCCTGAATAACATAATATTTAATGATATAAGGCACATATTAACACACCTATAAGGTGAAACTGATAAATTTACCTCTATTGGGAGAATTTAAAACATCTCTCTTAGGTGATATGTTAAGAAGATACATCAAGATATATCAAGAAGAAACAAAATAAGGGAATATTCAGATGCAATGAGCAGCAAAATTGCCAAAATTGATGCAATGGACATAAATTAACTTCTATACCCCGCAACTGAAGAACATGCATCCTTTAACATATTGATAATAATTACATATCCAAAACAAATTTTAAGCATCAAACAAAACAGACAAATAGGTCAAAATCTTTATCCAAAACAATTAATTTAGAAATCTATAATAAAAAATGCATTCTTAGAAAATTGAGTGTGTTTGTGTGTATATGTATGTGTAACTAAAAAATTGTTTCTAACCGGGCATGGTGGGGCACATCTGTGATCTCAGGTAATCTGGAAGCTGAGGCAGAAGGATCACAAATGATGAGCCAGACTTCACAACTTAGGAAGAGCCTGTCTTAACATTAAAAATCAAAAGATTTGGGGATGTAGCTCATTCACAGAACACCCCTGAGTTGAATTCTCAGGACTGAAAAAGTCTTGCTTCTATATCACCTATGATTTTAAAAAATACTATAAATATTACAAAATTCTTAAAGGAAGAGGGAAGAAAAGAAGGAAGGAAGGAAAGAAGGAAGGAAGGAAAGCAAGCAACCCAAAACCTTCTTTATTAAAGAAATCTAGGAGATGGAGCTTTATCTCCTTGAGGGCAGATAAGACTTAGTTACACAACCCCAAATAAAAGTTAAGAAAGTGAAATACATTACATTACCAGGGGAAAACCCTGGAGATAATGCCATACCTAAGTAACAAGGTTAACATCATCATTGATAAGTGAGATTGACAACATGTGCTTTCTGGTATGACAACAAGGACAAATGACCTTTGGAATTCTCCCTCCAAACTCACAATTTCAGTGCAATCATGAGAAAAGATCTGCAAAATCTAAATTGAGGGACATTCTACAAAAAATACCTGACCAGCCCTCTTCAAAATTGTCAAGTCATAGAACAGAAGAGAGAAACTTACAGAGTTGGAATTGTACAAATGCAGATTGTAAAGAGACATTACAATTAAATGCAATGTGCATATCCTGAGAGGGATGTGAAGTGGAAAAATTGCTAGCATCCAATTAAAGACTGTAGTTTAGTTAATAGTATTGTGCAAGTGTTAAATTCTTAATTATGCAAATGTACCACTGTCATGTGAGATGCTAAAATTGGAGGAATCTGGGTTAGGTGTATATGGAAACTTTCTGTATTCTCTTTTCAACATTCTGTAAATCCAAAGTTCTTCCAAATTTTAAATTGCTTTTAAAAAGGCAAACTGCCTAAAACTGGCAAGAAGATAGTTGCCTAATAACACAATCAACTGCCAAAAAAGAACTGGAAAAGAAGAGTAAAAGAATACAAAAGAGGAAAGAAATCATTTTTTTCTTTTCACAAACCAAATGATTTTTTGCATAAATACAAAATAATTCCCAGAACAATTATTAAAAGGAATAAAAGAGCTTAACAACTTTGCCAGATAAAAGATCAACATGAAAAAATTGATGTGCATTTCCATACACCAGCAATGTACAATTAGCAAACAGTTTTCAAAAAGAGATGCTTAGCAACAATCCAATAGTAATCCAGAAATAAATCTAAATAATCAATGTACAACATCTTCATAAATAAAAATTTGAATTTTATATTTAGATATAAAAGAAAATCCCAATAAATGGAGAAATTTAAAATTCTCAAGGATAAGCAGAATCATTATTAACATCTAAAGTACATATTAAAAGTCAAAGTAGCCAAAACATTCCCCCCCCCCAAAAATGGGGTTAGCCTTCCCCTACCACAGCATTTATAAAGTAAAAACTAATTAAGACTGTCATTCAATTAAGATTCATGTAAACTACAAAAGGAACAGAACTGAGTGCAGAACAGATCAGACCATATGCAGAAACATGGCTTTGCACATTTTGGGAAAGCAGCAGTACTCAGTCAATGTTGATGGGATGCTACTGGACACCCTAAAGAAAAGTCACAGACCACAAACAAAAACCAATTCAGAGGATCAAGGACTTAAATATGAAAGGAAAAATTCAGGTAGCCAAACCAACAAAAGAAAACTAGATAATAGATGTGACCAGACATTTCAGAGAAAAAGAAACAAGAATGACCAATAATTAATAGGAAAATTCCTCAGTCCCTTTAGTAACCAAGAAAAAGAATTCAACGTAAAGACAAGAAACAATTTCATATTACCAGAAATTTAAAAAAGACAAATCTAAAGTTGGTAAGAATGCAGTACAACAGAAATTTTTGTGTCTTGTTGGTAGATGTGTAAACTAGTCACTTTTATTTAATTAAAAAATTAAATTTTAATTAAATAAAAATTATTTTAATTAAAGTCTACTTAATAAAGTTGAAAATATAAGTATCTTAAGACTGCTGTCTAACCATACTTAGATACAAATTTTCTAAGTATGTCTAACCATACTTAGAGACAAATTTTCTTGCATTTGTACACAAGGAGAAGTGGAAACAAGTCAAATGTTCTCCAAAGTAGAAGAGACAGAAAAGGTTGATTAGTTATAAAATGGAACATTAGACATCAAGGAAAACAAGTGATCTAAACTATGTGCATCAACATGAACCAATTTTAAAAACAGAATAACATTAGGTTTTTCTAGTTTTGAAATATGTGTCAAGTCATCCAAAAATCATGTAATAAAATCCACTAATACATATTCTAAAACAGGCTAACAATAAACTGTGCATCATAGGACAGTACACAGGAATACACACACATGTTGAAAACTATAGAGAAAATCAGGAAAATGAGTGAAGAATTTAGGACAATGATTCTATTTGCAGACAGAACAAGGATAATCAGGGAGGAACATGAAAAGGGGACCTCAAAAGTCCTGGAAGGATCATTTTTCTAAAGTTGAGTCACATTCTGGGTAAAGCTGTAACATGTATTACTTGCCACATGCAGGATTGATAGTTTAATTCTTATTATTCAATAAAGTACAGTATACACACATAAATATGTATCTATGTACACACATCTATTATCCTTCCTTTTCTGTATCACAACCATTCAGGTCCGAAGTTGTCACATTGGGTCCTCCTGGTTCTGATCTGTGGGAAATGGAACCCAGGTAAAAAGCGAAAGAAAGTGCTGATATTCTAGCAACCACTATTGTCTCTGACCAAGGAGTCTCCTGTCTTCTGCTAATGCCCATGAAACTTTGGTGGACAAAACTACTACTTTGCAAGTAGGGCAAAATCTTAGATCCTACACAATTTTTTACAAGACTATGAGATCTTGTTTATGAAAAGTAAATGAGAGGTATGCTTTAGCATGGTAGAAAAATCCCCTTTTAGAGGTGTAAGGAAAAATTAGGTTGAGCATTCATTTAGTTACAAAATGTGAATGAGATCTACTGCAGCTAGTCCACTTCCCTGGTCCCTGTTTCCTCATCCAAGGAATGAAGGGATGAATAACACAGTCTTCTGAAGATAGTTAGCATAGCTCCTATTCCTGGAAGTCTAAAATCATAGATGTAAGGAAAAAAATATAATATGAAATATGGTCACTAAAAGAAGGAATGTAAAAAAATAGTATGTAAATGCTAAAGATAAAAATTGTGATGACAGCAAGTACAAAGTTTATTTCATCAATATTGAAATATTTATCTATAATATACAATAAAATAAAAATTCTCTTTTAACTTGTATATCAAAGAGAAAATAAAGGACCCTGCAACAAAGTTCAAGTAAAATATTTTCATGATACACAAATGCCACTGAAGTGAAAAATCTTCTATAAGACCACCCAACCTTGACAAGTGTATTCATATGGGATTTAAAGAGTAATATTTGTGTGACATACAGTAGGTGGTCTTTTGCGTGGGTGAAACATTCCAGCTGACTTTGGTTCACGGATGCTGCTACGAGAATTATGATGAATTCCCACCTAAGGCAGAATGTTAGCTTAAACTTCAAATTCTGCTTTCAGAACTGTATTCCTTCTTTGTGATGAAATGTGCAAACTTCTTAGTCCCACGTGTGTGTATACCATACATATGTATATATAAATATAAATATGTATCAGTATGCATATCTAGATAATATATGCCCAGATATAGCTTTTCCTTTTAATGGCTTATATTTAACTTATTGATTTGTCTGTCAGGAAACTCAAAGTAAAATTATTAGCCCTAATGGTAATTTAGGTTTTCTGGCACAGCTGCATTCCTTTATATAGACTTTAATTCTCTATTCCTTATTTTAAAACATTTTATACTTAACAAACTTTTATCAAAAATTAACACAAACCATTTTAGAAATAGAACAATAATAACTGTATATGTGTAAATGAAGACTAAATGAAATAGAGCATAAATAAGTTGGTAATTCTCTTAGATCATCAAAAAATCAAAACAAATGGTGCCATTTAAAATCACATCAAGGAAGAAATCTGAAGACAACAGTTGTTAAGTTCTGTTGGAATTCCAAGTGAAGTATGCTAACTTACTTGCATATGTCATCTTCTGGGTCTTCCAGCCCAAATCTTTCATCAAATGTAAGCTGTATCCACACATTTTCCTCCACTGCTACCAATCTCCATACCAAGACCATATTTCTTGGGTAAGTATGAGGAAACCTTGGGCTGTGAATACTCCCATTTGTAGACACAGTAATAATTCTCTCATGCTGGGGATTTTGTACTCCTAAAGGAAAAACATAGAGATAGACATATTTTCAGAACAGACACTTCAAAAATTATAGGTTTCAAAATAAGTGTTTTTCACTATTCACATTTTACCCCAAACAAGCATTTAGTACACTTGTAAACAATATAAACCAAGCACCACTCTTTTCAAAACTCATCCAAAAAAAGGGTTATTTTAACATTATTAAGTAAAATCCTACGTATTTTGCTACTTAAAGAATATAGCAAATTCATCTTTTTAAATCTAATTACAGAAGTGTCAATCACCACATCTCTGGAATCCTAAAATCACAATGAAGCTGAGTTAAGATTTAAATCTCCAAGAAATTATCAAATACAAACCATATTACAATAAAAATAAGCTTTATATACTTTTGATTTAAAAATTCAAATGATTAATGTATCCTAATTGTAAAATAGCTGCAGAGCTATAGGGAATTGGTAATTTAAAGGTTTGAATTAATAGTTTCTATGAGAATATATGAGATAGTTGAAGAAAAAGAAATGTGAGGATAAAAGAGGCAGAAATGAAATAATTATTTGCCTTTCTTATTCACCTATTAAATGTCAATCAGCATGCCACACCACATGCCATTTAAAGTTTTTTACCTGATCCTTACTCATAATGCTTTCAAAACAGAGCTGACAAAATAATCTTAATAACTTATGCTTATTTCGGGGCCTGTAATTTCTGAAGAAAAGTCATCCAACACAACCTCAAAATTTCACATCAACTGGAACTACTGAATGAACTTAAAATGTAAAAGGAGGTAAAATTATGGTCTCCACTTGTTGTTATTAAGGAAATAATAAGCATTAATCAAAGATATTAAAATATAAGAAATTTTACAGAACATCTCAGGTCCTTAATATACTAACATGAATTCTGAATTTTCAGGGGAGAGTGAGAAATAGCTTCCAAGTTTATTAGGCCAGAATTATTTTTATATCTTGAATTATTTTCCATCTGCTAAAATACATTGTTAACACCTTTCTTTTGTTTAGAATGTTGGGGGAAGAATTGAGGGGAAGGGCAAATTAACATTGCTGAAATAAATGGGTTTTTATACCCACCTATTTGAGAATTAATAAGTGAAAATTCATAGTGAATATCTGTCAAATCAACAGTCAAATGATTGTGTCTCACACACACAGATACACACACACACAAAAAAAAAAACACAAAAAAACCCAAAAAACAAAAAACCAAGAAGTAAGACAGCTATGGTCTTTAGGCCATAAAAGTCCACTTAAGGAGACTAAATATCAATAACAATATTATTAAAAATAACAATAATAGAACTTTTAAACTATCCTTCATTCAATTTGCAGTGTGATTTTATAAACTTTTAACACCCTAAATTGCACCCCAAACACTTAATGGAGTGTTTATTCATTGCGCCTATTCTGTACCTTCAAACAGCAATGCACATGATGGAATATTCATGACAAGATATCTAACACTCAATATTTTGGGTCAATATTTAAAGCTCATAACTTCATAAGAACAGTTTTAACCACAGCAATTCTGCATTCATTCTCATGACTTAGAGACACACCGCACAACACTGAACATTGTGTTTGCAGTTAGATTATAGAGAGGTAAGGATCTTATTATTCCTTTACCCCTCTCCCAACATCCAATGTCACATTTATATTTACTTAACAGAAATAGGATAAATCTCATTTAATTGATTTCCTCTCATTCTTTTCCTTCAAATTTCAATACAGATTTACTACATCCTATTAAACTGTCATATTTCATCCTCCATATTTTTTTCTTTATGTTTCTATTATAGTTTTCTCCCTTTCCCCTTCTCAATTGCTTTCATTTTCTAGTCCTCTGTTTCCCTACTCAATATCTTAATCTTACTAATTATACACCAAAGACCTCACTTCCTAAGCGGTAGGAGGAACTCTCAGATGACCCCCAACATTCCTCATTTCTCAATAAACCTCTCGCTGGAGTGGGCAACCCATGGGCTATTGCTCCCATGAACAGGTTAGCTGAGTCTGAGTCAATCAAGAGGGAGGTGATTTAAGTGAGCCTAATCTAATCAAGTGAGCCCATAAAAGAAGTTGGGTCCTTCTTAAACTCTGAGAAGTCAGAGTATAAGAGGGAGTCAAAAGGAGAGAGATTCTTTGCTGCTGCCTATGAAAATGGAGAAGTTTATGTGGCAAGGGATGTGAGAAGCCTATAGAAGCCAAGGGTAGACTATGACAAGGAAGGAGGACCTCAATCCTAAAACACCTGCCATCTGGAAGAGCGGAGACACACATTCTTTTCCAAAGCCTCTAGAAATGAGCCTACTCTGGCTGATACTTTGATTTTAGCCCTGTGAAACCCTGAACAAGAGCCCAGTCACAAGAGGCCTTCACCTCTGATGTGCGGACAGAATTAACAAAGGGAATTTTAAGCTGCTAAAGTTGTGATAATATCTTATATAGTGTTAGAAAACAAATACCCATTCTATTGTGGAAAGCTGCTTAGATTGAAGGTATGTCTTTGTGTTCCAATCTCCAGCACTAATTACAGTAATTACACCCACTTTTCTTTTGGTACTCATGTTATTAAAAATATGTTAACATTATTTCACATTGATAAATGACTCTGAGAAACTTCTTGAATTTAAAAGAGATTTCATGTCAAGGTTCATGACTTACCTAGAATATTAGTAAGGTTAATAAATGACCTGTTTTATCCTTGCACTACTCAAAACTATTTTAACAAGCTGTATTTGTGACTTTTAAATTACATAATCTATTGCTGCTTTTCTTCTCAATGCCTAAATTTTCTTGAACAGCAAGCAATTTATTTTTTTATTTTTATTTTTTTTGTGGTGCTGGGGATTGAACCCAGGGCCTTGTGCTTGCGAGGCAGGCACTCTACCTGCTGAGCTATATCCCCAGCCCGGCAAACAATTTACACTAGATGCTAATATTTGATATAAGAATTTATAGCAAATTGTCATTACTTTTTCTATGCTCATAATTTAGCACCAGTATATCTTCTAGTAAAGAAGTGAGATGAATTCTCCACATATTGACAAACTGTAACATTACTAAGGAAATGACGATCATTAACTATTAAAATTAAATTATTGAACTTTGTTTACAATTTCCTTTAAAAACAAGCTCTTACCAGGTGTGGTGACACACACCTGTAATCTTAGCAGCCCCTTGGGAGGCTGAGGCAGCAGGATCACTAGTTTAAAGCCAGCCTCAGCAATCCAGTGAGGCTCTCAGCAACTTAGTGAGACCCTGTCTCAAAATCTTTAAAAAAGGGCTGGGGATGTGCTCAGTTGTAAAACATCCCTGGGTTCAATCTCTGGTAAAAAAAGAAAAAAAAAATCTATCATTCTCTAAAGCTTCTTCCAGTAATCTACATATTTCAGAGATATTTACAATAGTAGTTTATATTTGGGTGATTAATACTATCTGTCCACTGAGTCCCAAAACAAATGACTTAGCTTTACAAACAACTGTGCTTACTCTTTCATATACAATCTAAAAAACTACATGGCTATTGAAATATCTGTATTCTATTTTTATACCTTCAATCAAAACAGCTCATGGCTAAAATGTATGTAATTAAATTTGTGTTTACATCTTTTCCTTATAATTCATAACTTCATTTGACTATAAACATAACTTAAATAGAGAATCTAACTCTATATGTGGTTGAAAAAATGTAAATTTTCTTTTCAGTTAAATTACTGCTCCCAAATAATTCACCTCAACATGCAATGAGGTTTGTCACCAAATACATGTGATCTGTACAAGACAGTCAACTTTTTATGTAAATCTCAAGCAATGAGGGCCTATAATCAAGAAGAAAAAAGAAAAAGCAACAAACATTAAGTTCCACCAAAATAAGACTCTGAACTTAACCGCTGTGTTGTTTTAACAGTCATCTTTTCCAACATAACTTTACTATATTTTAGGGATGAGATAAGTATGCAGTATATTTGTGACTATTCAACTTACCAATGAAATAAGACACATTTGTGGTCAAATCACTACGATTTTGACAAGATCCTTGCAATGTATACTGAAATAATTTATTCTTATATTTATAAGAATAAATCTTGTACACCTTTCATTATAAAAGGAAAATATACGTAAACACTAAATTCAGAAAATTATAATTATGCACAAAGTCTATTATGTGGTCCAACCCTTCTTAAGGTAGGAGTGCTGAAAATTAAAATGAAGGAAAATATAGTAAAAAGGAAAAAAAGTGATTAATAATGTAAATACTATAAAATAGTTGATTATACATCTATATACATATACAATTCAATTATATAGACATATTATACTCTGTATGTTTTAAATCACAGCAATTAAAAGCACAGTAATTCCAGAATGTTTGCCTTGCATGACACATGGTTTACACATTTAAAGACTCATTTATTAGGGCTGAAAGAGAGTAATAGTAAAAGAATTATAAAGAGAAAAATTGTAATACTTCAAAATGTATACTATTAGTAAAGATAATGCTGAAAAAAGATTCAGGATAACATATAACTCATAAAGATAAACCATCCATGACAAACCATCCATGTTCATCTGTATTCTAATTTTAAGTTGCCTTTAGCAGAAAAGTGTAGAAATATGAATATGGTAAAAAGAAACAGGTCTCCAATCTTGGTTTAGTTTTGCAACTTAAAGAATTCTGCTTCTGTTTCACAAGGGCAAGACTCTTAACAACCTATCACCCATAAGCTGGTGGATCCTTCCTTCCTTCCTTCCTTTTTTTTTTTTTTTTTTTTTCCTGGTGCTGGTGATTGAACCCAGGGTTTCTTTACCATTGAGCTATATCACCAGGCCTTTTTAATTTTTATTTTTGAAATGGGGCTTTGCTTAGTTGCTTAGGGTCTCACTAAGTTGCTGAGGTTGGCCTCAAACTTATAATCCTGCCTCCGCCTCTTGAGAGTCAGGGGGAAAAAATGTGTGTCCCAACCAAGCCAAGGTCTCTGACATGTTCTCTTTTTCCACTGGGCTCAGGATTGTACCCAGGGAGCTCTCTATAAGTCCAATGTTTTCAAACTATGTAAAAAGCATTTCATTAATAGTCACTTTATCTTATTTTTCATTTTAAAAGCTGGTTAAAACCCTAAGGTGTACACACACACACACACACACACACACACAAGCTAGTTCCTTTTTGTCCAGAAAATCCAGAGGAATTTCATCCTACCCATATTTTCTATAGAAACGAGATACACTTGAACTCTAAACACTGACAAATCTCTCTCCCATCAATTCAATCTCTATGGAAGTAACCTATTGGCATGATTAATGCTTTTAATTCCAATTATTAATATAACAGTATAATAATAGAATGAACAGAAACCCCAGACTCTAGTTTTTGTTTCATCATGGGTTCAATCTACCATTTCCCATCTCTTCAACATAATATTGAAAACAATCAACCTAGCTTTGTTTATCTCAAACTGCTTACAAATTACAAGAACAAGTGTCCACTAAGAGAAAATGAAAAAGGGCCTGCCATGTTAAGTAAACCACAAAAACTAGCAATCATTTGGGATAGGTCCAGCTGAGGTTCTTGAACTTTTTCCAGATAATAATCATTTCTGCTCCTCAAGGGAATGAAAACCCAACAGCTACAAACTGAGAACCTACTGTGTGTCAGCAACTCTCCAGGAGCTTAGGACATCAGAAAATAAAGCCCTGTCCTCTTAATGTTATCACTTCTGAGTCTGCAATTTAGTACCATTCCTTGGACACGTATGCCAGTGACATAATATTCAACTAACAAACCCAGGTCAGATGGGAGCTTCTTCCAAACACAATCACTGATTCCCATTTATATTCCTTTATTGCAATGTATATTTTAATTATAATGTATATGCTCACTTTTTTCTTTTCTAGTACACTATGATTTGTAGGCAGCGAATTGTTTTTATTGACATCCATAACTAGTATCCAGCTCTGAGCCTGGCACCTGGCACGACCTAACACACATTGATAGTATAAGGAAACTTGATACCTGGAGGCATGGCGGAAAACCATTTTACATTTATTTTAATATTTCTTCTTCTACTCCTCAGTTTCCAGAGACTCTGCAGAATAAAAATACTAAGATTTGACAATGACTACCCCCCAATTAAAGTCCTTTAATTCACACTTGATATCCTACTCCAAGTTCATTTGTTATAATCTACACATACATTACCGCTGAAGGTGACAGGTCATAAAGTACTTATTACTAAGACTTTCCATTTTCTTATTAAGCCTGCTTATTTGTAAAATTGGAACATGCTCTATAATTTATCACACTCTGAGAATGTTACAATTACCAGTAATTATTTTACTGAAACTCTGAAATATGAATTGATGAATGACAAAATCTGTTATTTTAGGCATGTCACCTGATATCTTAGTTTATTTTGTATCAACAGGAAATAATCAGAGATCTGCCTAAAACTTCAAAGGATATGATAATTGTACAAAATAAAATAATTACAATGCAGTTTATAAATGAAGAAGAAACACTGTCCATCAAATTCTGTCTAATTTCAATAGAATGAGAATGAAAATTTACTACAAGTATCCAGTTTCCTGATGCCATTGAACAGGAGAATGTTATGTAAGACATAATGCCAAACTGCCCAGATGTATAAAGATTCCAGTCTCACAAAGATCAAAATGATTAAGCAAGTAACAGTGATTTTTAGGCAATGCTTTCTTTCTATAAGCAGATTAAAGAGGGAGGAAAAGAAGGAAATTTGTAGAAGTTTTACTGTTTCCGGATGCTAATGTTAAAAAAAAGAAGATGAAGTAGTGGTGGCATTCTCTTGAATATAATAAAGAGTACAAGAACTAAACCATTAGTCTCTTCTCAATCTATGGAAATAGTGGTAAATGTGTTCAGGAAGTGCAAGAAAACCTTCCTATGTGCACAAGGAAGTTAAAATACTGTCTTTCCCCAGGGTCCTTCATCATTACTATGAAGCAACTCTGGATAAAGGTAGAACTGACCCTACCCACAAGTATTCCAGGAAATCAATACAAGTCCATTTTCTTTGCTGCATGGATCACTCTAACAGGCAGATCAGAGTGAACTCAATGGCCATTTTTCAACACTTGGAGACCAGACAATTTTGGGTATAGAAGTGATACTCAGAACTATGGCAGTCATTTAGCCTGATAAAAATCTGATAAAAAAGTCAATGCACAAAAGTGAGCAGATATGTCATTGTACAAAAAAGTTGAGCTAAATTACACAATAAACTCACCCCCTATCTGGCATCTCAGTTACTTTAATAAATAAATCACTTTTACTATTTAAGGCAGTTACAGTTACAATTTGTTATAACTGCAATCAGAATCTTTCTGTAGTGGAAGTATTTCGGTTTGCCTGGGAGAGCATTGGTTTAAATCTGTTTCCCTGGTGTGATTACTGTTCGTATCCACTTTCACACTCAGAAATGCCTGACCTTACATCACAAAAAGACCCATCAAGTAAGAGCTATAAAATTCTTCTTGTATTGAGACTATGATTTAGAAATGGCCAGGATTTGACAGCATGGTATTTTAAGCTTCTGAGTAATCACAAAAATAACCCATTTTGGTTTTATACAATGAAGTGCCTTTAAAATGAATGCTCAACTATAGAAGAAAAACCAACAATAGTCTCTGTACCTATTATGGTACAGGATATATAGCCAAGGATATAAACACAGAATCTCTTTAAGGCCTTTAGACACACCAATTAGTAATGAATATAATTGCATATGCATATAATCACACACCCTAATATTGTGAAACATGTTTAGGCAATGCTGTTATTTTCTTTCTCTGTTAAGTTGTCCATTACTTTAGACACCACAAAGAGGCCAAACCAGAACACAGAAGAGAGATAAATTAGGAGTAGTTCACATTACAAAAAAAAAAAAAACTTAAAGATTAGTGAATCAACTCTCCTACTGATTATCTCCTATATTATTATTCAATGTAGAAAGTTAAAGCATTAGGAACTCTGACATGTTTTAAGCAACAAATACATTTACACCAAATAATAATGTTATGGCAAAAATGGCTAACATGATTAAGCACAAATTCATATCACATATACCTTTTAAAAAACTAATAAATTTAAGAGACACTATTTCCAATAAAGAACATCTATTCTGGAGCCTCAGTATTAACCAACTTTCAGTCTGCCTGGGATTTATAATTTACAACATTCAGATTGGAGTTTGCCAGCAATCTCAAAAATGACCGGTTACCTATTTCTTTGTGAGTTCATAATGTCTAGGTAAAGTATTGACATTCTGATGGGATAATATTTAGAATTTATCACTAAAAATTACAATAAAATGACAGTCACTCCAAACTTAGTCTTTCACAGAATTGTAAGTCCATCATTGTATGCTTTTAATGAATATTTAAAAGGTTTAAAATTCTTTGAGATTAAGCTATGCTTTAGGCTAAGCTGTGCATTCGGCAAATAAGTGAATTCTAAAGAAAAATAAGGTAAGAATATGTTTATTAAAGTGTTAATATATCCAGCCATATATGTTATTCCTGAAAAACAGGACTACTGCTTTCTGTTTATAGTTAGCATTTCACCTTCAATGTGAATGCATACAATGTATATGTAATGAGTCCATGACTTTCTCCTGAATGCTACCCTAAGATAAGAAAAATAGCAAATTCGGTCATTTATATACAAAGTATATCCTCCTATCTTGTATTTTAGAATTAGTAAGTGCTGTCAGTAAGTGATAAAGTGCTTGCATTTCCATAATAAATATTTGCTATTTATAACTTACGTTTGAAGCAAAATAACAGAGATTACTACATTGTTTTTTTATCAGGAATTCCACATGATGATATCAGGAATAAAAACACTGGGAGAAGACCACCTCTCATAGACAAAGTATATATAAAATATACTCATGAATGTCCTAACCATACCCTTTAACAATTTTTGTCCGTTTCAGTGTTGTAAAAATATGAAAAATATAAATGTGAGGTTTTTAAAAGAAACAATGACTGAAAATTAATAATAAGACATATGATTTGGTGAGAAAATAGGATCCTTCTCAAAACACACATTTAAATAATGATGAGGATACCAATTGTGCCACGCTATTCCATTCCTGCTTACACTATTTCATCCACTAGAAGGGTTACAATTCAAGAGTGAATACACATAAACATGATTTTCAGCATCCTTAATTCTAGAATTGCCTTGAATATATCCATTAGCTGAATTCTTCAGCAATGAGTTTTATCACAATAATTTTTAAATTAGGCCAAAGATCAAAGGACTTAAAAGAAGAGATGAAATGGAAGAAGGAAGAGATTGAAAGAGATATATGCTTTTACTCAATATAAGGACTGAATTTGACTTAACCAAGTCTACCAGAAGTTCCATTTGTGAGGTGAGATTTTTCTCCAACACTCCATTATCACTAGTCCTTTCAACATTGTTCAAAAATATCTACTTCCTTGTCTTCTGATCTCAGGGGAGACTCTGAGGATATGTCTGTCAGATTGGACATCCTCAGTCACCACAAGATTTGAGAATCCCTCTTTATGACATCTGTACTGTTTATATGAGTCTAATCCCCGTCTGAGCAAATGGAACAGCTGCCTTCATGACCTCCCAGAAGTGAACAGACCTGTCTGAGCACTGCATTGCCTTGAAAATTCTTGCCTCTGAAAGCTAATTTTGAAGTTGAAAATTCTCCACCCATGTTCCCTATGAATCCACCCATTCCTCTTAGGAAAGAAATGTAACATTTTTCAGGGAAAAAAAAAAAAAGGAATAAAGACATAAGCCAATGTAGGGTTAGAGGAAAGAAGAAGGGAGAAAACTATTTGGAAAAATCTACAAATTATATTTAACCTAATTGTAGCAATTGTAATGTTATTAATTACCTCGATATGGAGCTAATATCCCTATTCCCAAGTAGAAGGCTTTATAAAGAAAGATATGCAGAATATAAGTCTCGAAGACAAATGTACTAATCATTTAAAATACATGAATCACAGAGATCTATTACTGTACAACCACGCAAACCACTAAAGTATTTTATAGCAGTTATCATACTGCAAAGGTTGATCACAATGTCATAATCTTGTTAAATGTGAACCAATACAATTTCAGAAGATTTCTAATGAGCAAGCAAAGTACCAAATTCCAAAAACTATACTGATATAAATATATATTAAGACTTACTCATCAATTACCAAGAAAGTTTTATTTGGCACTTTTCTAAAAATATATTCTTTAGTTGTAGATGGACACAATACCTTTATTTCATTTATTTATTTTTATGCAATGCTGAGGCTCGAAACCAGTGCTCACACATACTAGGCAAGTATTCTACCACTGAGCCCATTATTTGGCACTTTCTGCCAAACAAAAATACCAGTACATGAAGGATGGAAAAATATCAGAGAAACACCAGAATAATAAATTACAGCTGGATAAAGAACATCACTCTCTCAACAGTCAAAATAATTTGCCAGGTTAAGTCGTATTTAACATGTCAGAGATTTCAGGAAATGAGAACATAGGCATTCCAGTAAGTACACTGCAGTCTGAAGACTATCAGGGATATGAAAGTAGCATTCGAGCCTTGGAACGGCTAGACAGAAGTTGGGAAGAGCAAAGATGTGACAGCCATCATCAAAGAAGGTGTGCAGGTCTCCATTTGTGGTATTAGAGCTTCAAGTAAGAAAATTATTCCACCTAAGCAGATCATCTTGCTTTAAGATGGCTTGTTGAATCAACCTTAATTATAATAGAGTGTACGATAAGACATGGTTTTAAAAAAGATCAGAGTAAATTAAAAAGAAAAGCATATGTTTTGCTTACCTTTTAAATGTTCTTTCTCCTCTTTTCTATGCCAGTCCAGATGCTTGGGTATAGTTCCTCCCTGCCAGTAGATGGAGATAGTAAAATTGAGTCTTTTGGTGACCTTAGATCCTAGTCTAGGTGGTTCAGAATCTTCAATTTCAGATTTTGGAAGTAAAAAAATAATTTGAATGATGGAAAAAGACACATAAAGCTTGTAAAAATATCTGAGTCTGTGAAATGAACTTATATTATTGGTCATTTGTACCAATCTTTACAGGAGAGGGTCTTGGCTGGCATAGAAAAAAATAAAAGAAAGAGCATTATTTGGTAATATACAATCCCTTGACTCTTCAGTCTTCCTAGTTCTTGTTCATTCACTCTACTAACATCCATTGAGTATCAGATAAAAACTGCAAGTAGTGACTAGATATTTTCATGTACAGTACAGCTTGGCAGGAAGAAATTTAAAAAGTTCAAGTGCAATCACTTTGAAGAGATTAAATGGATTTTCAGAAAAACAACTGGATTCAGGAATAGAGCTGCATAAATTCTTTGGTTGTTGTTTAGGGCTGCAGACTTGAGATCAAAGTCATAGGGAAAAGCATTAAACTGTGTGATGGCTGACAATGACTTCAGAAGAAAATTATTATCATTTTTAAAAGCTAATAGAAGTACACATAAATATTTCTTGAAGATGATAAGAAGCAAAATAAAAACATCCCACAGTGAGTTGAACACTGATGAAATTATGAAATAATTGGTTCCATTTTTCTTACTCAGTTCAGTAAACCCATTGAATTTTCATAAAAATGGGATCTGCACCTCTTCTTTATTCCAAAACTTAGTCTAAATCTCAATATTACTTGTAATCATGGTCTAAAACTTGGTTTCAAAACAACACATTTTTGGAAAATATAGGCATTACAGAACTGAGAATAATATTAATTTGTTCAAGAATGGCACGATTAAAATAAAACTACTCTCTTATAGTGTTACCCAAATCATTCTGCCCCAATGCATATACTAGTATTTAAACATTACATAGTTGTTCTTATAATGATTTTGGGATTGTAAAACATTTGCTTATACAAAAGATTTCTTTCCAATTATCACAACTTTATTTTTTTATTTGCTTATTGATTCATTGAACACAAATGGAGTACAGCTATTGTTTCTCTGGTTGTACACAAAGTAGAGTCACACCATCTGTGCATTCATACATGTACACAGGGCAATGATGTCTGTCACACATTCTGTTATTATTCTTACCCCCCCCACCCCGACCCCACCCCTCCCTTCCCTCTCTGCTATCTATCCTTCCTCCATTCTTGCCACCCTTCCCCCCTGCATTATGCATCATCATTCACTTATCAGGGAGCATTCGGCCTTTGGATTTGGGGGATTGGCTGATCTCACTTAGCATAACAGTCTCCAACATCATCCATTTACCTACAAATGCCATAATTTTATTCTTCTTTATGGCTGAATAATACTCCATTGTGTATATATAGCACAGTTTCTTTATCCATTCATCTATTGAAGGGCATCTAGGTTGGTTCCACAATCTAGCTATTGTGAATTGAGCAGCTATGAACATTGATGTGGCTGCATCACTGTAGTAATCTGATTTTAAGTCCTTTGGGTATAGGCCAAGGAGTGGGATAGCTGGGTCAAATGGTGGATGCATTCCAAGTTTTCTAAGGAATCTCCACACTGCTTTCCAGAGTGGCTGCACCAACTTGCACTCCCGCCAGCAATGTATGAGTGTACCCTTTTCCCCACATCCTCGCCAACACCTGTTGTTGCCTGTATTCTTAATAAAAGACATTCTAATTGGGGTAAGATGAAATCTTAAGGTGGTTTTGATTTGCATTTCTCTTACAACGAGGGATGTTGAACATTTTTTCATAAATCTGTTGATCACTTGTAGATCTTCCTCTGTAAAGTGTCTGTTCATTTCCTTGGACCATTTATTGATTGGATTATTAGTGTTCTTGGTGTAAAGATTTTTGAGTACTTTGTAGATTCTGGAGATTAGTGCTCTATCTGAAGTGTGTGTAGCAAAGATTTTCTCCCACTCTGAAGGCTCTCTCTTCACATTGCTGATTGTTTCCTTTGCTGAGAGAAAACTTTTTAGTTTGACTCTATCCCAATCATTGATTCCTGCTTTTATTTCTTGCACTTTGGGAGTCATGTTAAGGAAATCTGGTCCTAGGCCAACGTGATGAAGATTTGAACCTATTTTCTCTTCTATTAGGTGAAGAGTCTCTGGCCTAATTTCTAGGTCCTTGATCCACTTTGAGTTGAGTTTTGTACAGGGTGAGAGATATGGGTTTAGTTTCATTTTGCTGCATATGGATTTCCAATTTTCCCAGCACCATTTGTTGAAGAGGCTGTCTTTTCTCCATTGTATGTTTTTGGCTCCTTTGTCAAGTATGAGACACCTGTATTTATGTGGGTTTGTCTCTGTGTCCTCTATTCTGTACCATTGATCTACCTGTCTATTTTGGTGCCAATACCATGCTGTTTTTGTTACTATTGCTCTGTGGTATAGTTGAAGGTTTAAAAGTAATGAACAGATATTTCTCAGAAGAAGAGTTATTAAGGGTCAACAAATAGATGAAAAAATGTTCAACATCATTAGCAATTAGAGCAATGCCAATTAAACCTATACTGTGATTTCACTTCACACCAGTCAGAATGGCAATTATCAAGAACACAGGTAACAATAAATGTTGGTGACCATGTGGGGGGAAAGGTACACTCATACATTGCTGGTGGGGCTGCAAATTGGTGCAACCACTCTGAAAAACAGTATGGGGATTTCTCAAAAAACTAGGAATGGAACCATCATTTGACCAAGTTACCCTACTTCTCAAAGGATTTAAAATTGGCATACCTCAGTGATGTAGCCACATCAGTTTTATAGCAGCACAATTTACAATAGCTAAGTTATGGTGCCAACCTAGATGCCCTTCAACAAATGAATGGATAAAGAAAATGTGGTATATATAGCAATACAATAGAGTATTACTTAGTCATAAAGAAGAATGATTACATGACATTTGCCAGTAAATGATGAATCTGGAGACTATCATTCTAAGTGAAATAAGCCAGTCCCAAAAAGCCAAAGGTCAAATGTGTAAGCTAACCCACCACCAATAAGGGAGAAAAGGGGAAGAACAGATATTCAGTAGATTAGACAAAGGGGAATGAAGGAAAGGGAGAGGGAATAGGAAAAGGAAAGACAATGGAATGAATCTGAAATAATTTTCCTGTGTACACATATGAATACACTACCGTGAATCCCACCATTGTGTATATCCATAAGAATGGGGTACTAATTAGAATAAGATATATTCTATGCTTGCATATCAAAATGAATTTTATGTCATGTTTAACTAAAAAGAACAAATAAAATTTTTAAAATTAAAAAAATATTAAAAAAAACTAAAAGCATACATACTTATTTCGCTAGGAAAATAGAATGAGGCATACAGTAAGTAGGGTAACCTACTTGGTAGGTAACATGGTTTCTTATCCAAACCAAAACATTTTTAAGAATGAAAGGGAATATTATTAATTGTGTCAGAGCAAGAGAGATAATCAACTGCCATTCCCAGAAATCTGGAACACACGATTATCCTAATGACAAAAGCGAACATTAACATCCAATCCAAAGCTCTTGGGTCTAATTCCTATCTGTTCTCTGTTCACTACATCACACAAGTCAGGAAGTCTTTCAACTTGGAAATCTGTGTGATTAATTCACAAATGTGTTTTCCTATTTGCATCCTGTTCAACTTAGTCCACTGGGGAAAGCTTTTTCTTTGTTTTCATAAACATGGTAATATCCATTACATTTACAGTACTTTTTCAAAATAGTTTAAAACAACAGAACAACGAGGACCCTAAAATCTCTTTCTCTGATTGTTTTTATTAGGTTATTTGTGAGATCTGTCTAACGTTACCCATGCAGAGAAGATATTTTTGCCAATTATTATTGACTTGTTGGATTCTGGCTCTCTTCTCATTGGTTTACAAGCATCACCTTATTCCAGAATTTAGTACTCTCCAGAAAGTGATAAATTCCTCTTTAATTTAGAGAAGGCAAGTGATCACTCAAAATGTGTTAAAATATGGAGAAATAAACTATACTAAAAGTAAAAATTTTATATCCTTCACAATGAATGTAAGGCTCATGTTTGCATTCATTTACTTATTTGATTATTTGGCTTTTAAAGTATAAGTGCAATATTATCAAGAAACTCAAAAATCATGGTTTTAGTCTGTTTACTTTTTCTCTTTGCCAGTTTGGTTGTTGTTTTTGTTTACTACACCCAAAGCTTTCGCACAGTGCCTCACACATAAGAGGCACTCACTAAATATTTCTTGAATATCTTAACTAAGAAAATTTCACCTGCCAGCATAGTTTTGAAGAGTTTTTGATGTTATGTGGGTTGGTTCTTGGACTGTCATTGCCTTATGAAAGTTCCTTTTTTTGTTATAGTTGTAGTATTCATTTTGTTTTTCTGCCACAAAAAGAACAAATAAAGATCCCCCACATTACATTTGAAAAGACACCAACAACCTATTCTGATGACATAAAATCTGTCCGTACAGAACACAGTTATATTAAATTTGTGTCTGAAATTACTTCAACAGGGTTTTCAAAATCTCCAAAATATAACTTCCAATGACTGCAATATTTCATCTAGTAAGTATTATTTTCAGAAATTATTCTTTCTTTTCTGAATTCAAAAGTCAAGTATTTGTTTTAAAAATAAAATTTCCACTGTCTTAGCCAGACTGAGGGACCACATGTATACTAATAAATGATAAGTCTGAGATTTTTCTCTTCATGATTCTCTTCCTTCTACATTTCCAAGGTCAAAACTTGTTGGAGATAGCCTGATACTTCTGTTTTTCTGTGCCAGATGTGAGGTATAAAGGGTGATGTTGAGAACTGGTTTTAAGTGCTGCAGTATGGCTGGATAATACAGTAGCACCATTACAATAAAAAGATGCCAGCAGGATGACCTAGACAGGGGAACATAATAATGTAGGAGGTTCTTGAGACAAAAACAAACCTTAATGTGATTTGCTAAATAATGTCTGTAATCCTCTGTTCCTTTATAATCGCTCCAATTATAAAACTAGCCTTCAAAACTCCTCAAGTATGTTAAACTTCTGAACCAAGTATTTAAAAACAAAAGCCATTTTTTGATCCTTTTAAACGAATGGCTTGAGAAACTCTTGAGAATCTGATGAAAGGTATGGATGCTCAAACTAGAAAATTATAGATCTAAATATATACTCTCATTGTTTTCACACAATAGCATACAATTTCAGACTATTCACCGAACACCCGGAAGCCATCTATTAACCGTTTTATCTATGAAATCACGGTGAAAAACGCTTGCTTCAAAAATAACAAGGCAATTATAAAGCAAAACAAACAATGGGTTTTCTGCTCCTGGATCAAGAGAGCTATGTGGCATTTGAGGGATTTTGTTTTTTGATTTTGCTTGCTTGTTTTCTTGCAGTTCTGAGGATTGCACCAAGGGTCTCAAGTATGCTAGCCAAATGCTCTACCACTGAGCTACATGCTCAGCCCTAATTGACATTTGAAAATGCACACACACACACACACACACACACAATCTTTATGTAAAAACAATGACAATTCACATACTTCCAATGCAACAGTTTAAAAGTATTTAATATACCGTCAGGAAAAGTATAACTCCAATGTAAAATTTGGTACAATCTAAAAATTCTTTGTAATCACTAATTTAAAAAAATATATATATCCAGCTAGAGCATGTGCTTATCATGCACAAGAACATGGTTTAATTCTTAGCAACTGAAACCCAGACCCCGAACTAAAAAACTTAACTTCTGAAGAGAAATTTTAAAGTTGTTATCAAGAAATGTTTACATAAAAGCATATAGTAGATCTCAACTGCATCCTTATATTTCAATGAGGACTAATTTACTAACTCCCCTGAAATTCAAAGCATGCTATCTTTTTTAGTTCCACTAAAAAGGTAAGCAATACACACATTTTCAGGGACTCATTTGATAATTGTTTTCTATTTATGAACCAAGCATCAGCAATAGGAAGATATGAGTTACTGATTCTCTTAATGGTTTTATTTCACTGGGTCACATCACTTGGGTAATCTTTCCTATTTTAGATACTCAATAAAACTGCACCCTCTTAATGCCTGAACTTGTTTTTTCTCCAAGATTCTGTCCTCTTTTTATCGTCTCAATGTACTTTCTTGGATTGAAATACATATCTTTCATAAGCATATGCTCTTTTAAATCTAGAGCAGTAGTTCAGAACTTTCTTCCAAGTCACAGTTACATTCCCAGGTGTCTCACTAACTCTTCAAATTCAATATATGCTACTCCAAACTCATGACCTGTTTATGAGCTCTGCCTCCTCCTCTGCTTTATTATTCAATTTCTATTTATGGAATTACCATTTCACCAGCCAGTCAGCCTCAAAAATCTCATCTCACTTTACTTTGTTTACGACAGTGTTGCCATTTTAACATAAGTGAGAAAATTTTAAGTTAAACATGGCCAAGCGAATGACTAATACTCAATACGTATTTGTTCTTATTTTTGCAATAGTCTTCAATGTGAATTACTCCACTTATTCATACAGTAATGTTTCTCTTCTTTAATAAGTTTTGTCATTTTTAAGCAAAACCATATTTGCATACTATTTGCACATATCTATAAGCTAAGCAAAACTAACATTAAAATGAACAGATAATCTCATAGATCCTTAAAGAATCACTTTAGGAAGTAAAAAAATTTCACCAAATAAACTTGTTCATGCCCGTTCTAACTAAATTTTTTGGTGTTTTGTTTTGTTTTTGCGGTGCTGGGGATTGAACCCAGGGCCTTGTGCTTGTGAGGCAGGCACTCTACCAATTGAGCTATATCCCCAGCCCTGTTCTAACTAAATTTTTAACTGAAAAAATTTTACAGTAAGCCTGGTTCTGTTTTGTCTTTTATTCTTTAAACTAGGTGAATTTTTTGTCATGCATTCACAAGGTTTAATTTTAATACAGTCATATTGTGAGTCTTTTCTAATTAAAAAATATAGAACTTTCGTGATGTGGAAAGGCATTCTTTTATATTGCAACTCTTAATGTTTTAAAAAATATTTTTGCATATGGTATGAATTATGCTTTATTTGACTTATTTTCCCATATGGATAATCATTATTCTAGCTATCACTTATTGTGCAGTTCAGATTTTACTCATTCTCTCTCTCATATCACAATGCTTCCCATACGTGAATAAATTTTTAGCCTCTCTGTTCTTTTTTCTAGCACAAAAATATACTGTTTAATTATAATAAGACTCAATACCTTGGCTACTAATGTCCCTCTTTAGTTGAGGCAGTGCTGAGGATTGAACCCAGGGACTCATGCATACTAAACATGCACCTACAGCTGGCTGGCCCTTGACTTTTCTACATCAGTTTACAGATTTTCTGATCAAGTTCCATGAATTCTGCAAGGATTTCATTGTATTTATACTTTATAAAATCACTTGGAAAGATCTCATATAACTGTAGTATTAAATTCTCTTACCAATAAGCATGACGTCACTTTGTTCCTTTGTTTACATTTTATGTAACCTTTTTCCTTCTAGTACTACTTGAAAAACTCCAAATGCACTTACTAAAAATAAAGGCCCTCAGCATAACACTATCTATAACAATCAATGAGCAACGGCAATCCACTGGGCCCTGCCAATTGGGAAAAACTAATGCCAGATTTGGGACAATATTCCAACATCAATTCCAAGGGTATGAATAGAACAGATGGATAGTGGAAAAAGTAACCACAGCTATATCCTTCGAAAATCTCAGATGTTGAATCTTTCTAAATATTCGTTGCCTCACCCTGAATTTAAAAGATATTACCCTTGTTTAAGTCACATTTGCAGCCTTTAAGAATTCTCTAGCTACTGTTTGATTAAGTTTTAATTATGTTCACGAAGATCTTACATACATTCTTTGAAAAGATATGAATTTTGCAGTGGTTATGAATGAGCTCTTCTCTTCATTATATTTACCATGGGAGTCTGCACATCAAATTAACCGTTTCCTTAGTACTTAGAACTCTGAAATTAACCTTACGCAACACAGGATAACTTTATTCTTCTGTCCTTTCCAGAAGGTAAATTCCTTGAACTCAGATCCTGTCTGTCTTGTTTACTGCTGCACCCCCAGCAACTAGAGTACATTGCCCATAGGGGGTAGAACATATGTCTGTTGAACTAATACATTTCTATTTACCTAATGATATGGCTTAAATGTTAATAGTCAGTTTGTCTTAACAGCTTTATGACTTTGTAATCCTCTTATCCAATAAGAAGATACCAAAGGAAACTGAGATCGTAGCCAGGAGTCATTAATAAATTAGAAGACTCTACTCACAAAAATGATTGACTTACTTTCTATTCACGTCTCTACCCATTTCCTCTTCACTTCTTTCTATGTATTCATTATCCTTCAATGTCTTTTTTTACTCTTATTTTACTTTAATATAATTTTTTTCCTCTCTTCCAATATTTTACCCAAAGAAATTTCATTTAGAAATAAAGCTTCAAGTGTTTTGCAACAGACAATATTTCCTGGTGTTATAAAACCACAAGGCTGAAGCAAGCTTAAGGAAATATTTTTGTCTTAAGTATTGAATGAAAAGATGACCACATGACATTATATTATTGTCCACTTCTAAGAAGCTTTCCTTTCAGGTCTACCGTTTCTGTGAAACTAGCTCTTCTCTATAATCGGCTTGAACAATGTATTATCCCTGCTGTATCTCAAAGTCTTTTATCTTCCTCACCTATAAATATATTGATATTTATAAAGTTGCTTCCACAAGGCTTATTAAACCAAACATTTTTTAATGAAATACGGGATGAGTGCTTCAAAAGAATATTCAATCCTAAACATTTGATACCTAAACACCACAAAGATTAAGAATCCTTTTAACACAAAGCCATTTCCTAAGGGCAGCCAACTGACTCTCGCTAGTACATGTCCATGCAGTTTTCCAAAGTTTAACCCAATTTTAATACGATTTGTCTATCATGTCTTGCTATATTTATACAACTGAAAAAGCAATGCTTTGTCAAAGTTTAAGTTTCATTAAAAAAAACTGTACAAGGGAAATGTTAAAGGTGAAAAAAATAAGAGAAAACATTAAATGCTGAGTGGTCTGAAATACTCAATGTAGAGGGTAAATCCTATGGGCAAACAGAATATACACATGCAGGAACTTCTGGTGTGTACACAGTCTGGTGCAAAAACAAGGTGGGGAGGAAAAGGCCATAAGCCCAGTATTCCCTCCTATTAACTGCTCAGATTATTAGTGGCAGCTGCAATTTCTCTTAAGTAGAAGCCAACAGAGGGCTTTTAATCGGCTTATGACAGAAAGTTCAGAAAAAGCTCCTTGCAAATATTAGCCCTAAAATGTTTTCCTGGCAAAGACTGCTGCTGATCAAGAACACAAACAAGCTATCACAAGGACCTAGTAAGTCAAACCAAACAGTGTATTATTTTGAGTTTTGATTTAAAATTTTGACTGAAGATAAGTAATGGTGCAGTTATAATAAAAAAGTTATAATGAATGAAGAAATTCTCCATGGGTAAATGGGCCATGTGTAAGATACCTCATCTGTTACCTCTCTCAGCTATGTAAAGGCCTCCCATCATTTTGCTCAATATGTATGTATTTATGTTTTTATATAGGGACTAAATATAAAATGTGCCTAAAATACATTTAACTCAAGTGAATCGAGTTCAGATAGATTCAAGAAAATAATTTTTAAGGATAATCTATTGTTTAAAATACACTGTTTAAATACTTTAGAACTGAGCTTAAATAAAAACTATGTTTAAAATAATGCTCTAGATTAGAGTCTGTAAATGATTTATAAGTTATGGGGCAGTGTTATATGTAAACATTCTTGGAAACAAGCATTAGAATACCAGCCATGTTTTATAATAGAAAGAAAACGTGTAAACTGAGGCTTTATTGATCTAAGGTTTATAATTCTGCAAGACTGCCTATTATATAATTATGAAGGCTACTTCTCAAAATGTATTTTCTACTAAATCTATAGTTTTAAAAATTCAGTGGCAAATTTTAAAGAATACTAATAAGTTAACATAAATAAGTTAACCAAAAAATATCTAATCTAAGGTTGCAAAAGCAAACCTCTTCATAAATAACCAGATGCAATGTAAGATTATTAAAACTCTAATTTACCAATATGGTTAAAAATAATATTTTTGCCTACTCTGCTTAATCCACAACAGTCACAGTTTTTCCATTTGCTGTGCTTGCCATTTTATATATGGTAGTAGGATAACATACTGAAATTCATATATGTACACACACATGCACACGAATACACACCCAGATCAATAAACCCAAATTCCAAACAATATGGCATTGGTAATAGATTTCTGGGAAACCAAACAACGAGTAAATAGCATTAAAGAACCACAAACAAGACTAGATCTTCAGATCCAAAAATATGAATTAAGGATATGTTGTTTACATACATTAGCAAACATTATTGATGCACTATGTTTGGAATACCTTGTTGACTCAAGATAACAAAGAGCCACTCAGAGTCTGACTTATGCACAAAGTCCCTGGTCCCAAGGCCCATAATGCTTTCATCCCATCTGAATGCCTAAGACACATTTTTCAAATTTGTACTGTTTACGATTAAAGCTTATAGTTGTTTCCTTTTCTTTAATTGAAAGATATGTTTATATTTCATCTCCATAACTAGCCTGTAAATTATTTAAGGCTACAAAATATTTTTAAATAATTTTTATTTAAATAATTTTTATTAAAATAACATTCCATGTTAATGCTACTAAATACATTATCTCAAAGGACTTCATCTTTGATAGTGATTTGAACAAAATAATCATTTGAGTATATACCCATTTTAGAACTGTCATGAATGTAAAAATTAATTTGTACTCTTAGACTTTTTGTTAAAAATTCTTGCATTGAAAGAATGCATACACGTACAATGCTGAATGCATAATGAGATTATAAAATACAAAGAAAATTTCTGTTTATTATATATCCCACTTTCCATGACTAGTGTTTTAAACTACTTTTTACTCTCAATATTAGCAATAGGCTTATCACCAACTCCCAAGTGATTATGATAGCCAAGGTGCTTCTAGGCTATTGGGTTCAGAATTGTGGTTCTGGAGCCTGTCTCTAATAGTGGAGAAATATAACATTATTGGTCCTTGATGTGACTAAGTTAATACATAAAAGATATGTTCTTTAACAGTTGATCATTTACTTTATGGATATTAAATACATATACATCATATTTTATTTCCATGTACATTCCCCACAACTTATTTTAATACATTCATTTCTCCCCAACTTACTGCTTAATTTGGTACTGCTTTTATTTTATTTATTCTAATAAGTTATATATGACAGTAGAATGCATTTTGACACATCATACACAAATGGAGTATAATTTCTCATTCTTCTGGTTGTACATGATGTAGAATCACATCGGTAGTGTTGTCATATATGCACATAGGGTAATAATATCTGACTTGTTCTATTATCCTTTCTATCTCCATTCCCCCCCTTCACTCCCTTCTGCCTAATCCAAAATAGCTTTATTCTTCCTTAAAGCCCTACCCCATTATTGTGAATTAGCATCCACATATCATAGAAAATATTCGGCATTTGTTTTTTTGGAATTGGCTTATTTCATTTAGCATGATATTCTCCAGGTTCATCAATTTACCAGCAAATGCCATCATTTTATTCTTAAGACTAAATAATATTCCATTGTGTATAAATACCATAGTTTCTTTATCCATTCATCTGTTGAAGGACACCTAGGTTGGTTCCATAGCTTAGTCATTGTAAGCTGAGCTGCTATAAACATTGAAGTGTCTGTGTCACTATACTATGCTGATTTTAAGTCTTTAGGACATAAACTGAGGAATGGGAGAGATGGGTCAAATGGTGGTTACATTCCTAGTTTTCTCAGGAATCTCTATACCCCTTTTCAGAATGGCTGCACCATTTTGCAGTCCCACCCACAATGTATGAGTATACCTTTTCCCCCACATCCTCACCAACATTTACTCTTGCTTGTATTCTTCATAACTGCCATTTGACTGGAGTGAAATGAAATCTTAGAGTAGTTTTGATTTGCATTTCTCTAATTGATAGAAATATATCTTTTCATATATTTTTTGATTGATTATATTTCTTCTTCTGTGAAGTGTCTGCTCAGTTTCTTTGCCCACTTATAGATTGGGTTATTTGTTATTTTGGTGTTAAAAAGTTTTTTTGAGTTCTTTATATATCCTGGAGATTAGTGCTCTATCTGAGGTACATGTGGTAAAGATTTTCTCCCATTCTGTAGGCACTCTCCTCACATTATTGATTGTTTCTTTTGCTGAGAAGAAGCTTTTTAGTTTGAATCCATCCCATTTATTGATTCTTGATTTTACTTCTTTTTAAGGAAGTGAGATCCTAAGCCAACATGGTAAAGATTTGGGCCTACTTTTAATAGGTACAAGATCTCTGTTCTAGTGCCTGTCTTTGATCCACTTTGAATTGATTTTTATACAGGGTTAGAGAAAGAGGTTTAATTTCATTTTATTGTATATGGATTTCCAATTTGCCCAGCACCATTTGTTGAATAGGCTATCTTTTCTCCAATGTATGTTTTCGGAGGCTTTGTCTAACATGTGATAACTGTATTTATGTAGGTTTGTCTCTGTGTCTTTGATTCTGGACCATTCGTCTACAGGTCATTGTGGTGCCAATACCATGCTGTTTTTGTTACTATGGCTCTGTGTATAATTTAAGGACTGGTATTGTGATGCCTTCTGCTTCACTCTTCTTGCTAAGGACTGTTTGACTATTCTGGGTCTCTTATTTTTCCACATGAAATTTACAATTGCTTTTTCTAATTCTATGAAGAATGTCATTGACATTTTAATAGGAATTACATTAAATCTGTATAACACTTTTGGTAATATGGCCATTTGGACAATATCAATTCTGCCTATCTAGGAGCATGGGAGGTCTTTCTACTTCTTAAGGTGTTCTTTATAAAAACTACAGAACACTCAAGAAAGAAATTGAAGTAGACTCACACCTTTCTTTTAAAATCCATTTATCTAAGGAAAAAAGTCCTCAATGAAGGAAACATTTGGGGAAATAAAAAACAAAAGTGGATACAATTTTGGTGAAAATTGTGGAAATCATGTAATGAAATGTCTTAAGTTTAGGATAAAGGCTCAAAGATCATGAGGATGGAAGCAAAGCTGATTGGTTCACTGTGTTAATCTTCAGCAGTCTTTACATTTACGCTCTCAATAATATTTACTGAACAAATCTAACTGATAGGTCATAACAACAAAAAAATGAAAAACAACAGCTTTCAACAACAAAAAGATCCTCTATGCAGAGTTATTAAAAGAATATTAATGTCTAAGTGCACTAAAGATTTCCTTACTCACTAAAGGGTCTGCTACTCTCACAAGCCAGCCTTAGGAATCATGGCTATGTAACCAACTTGGTGTTTATTGTGATATATGTCGTTATTTTCATTTGCAACAGTCCTTCTCAGGACATTAATAAGACATAGGAAATGTGATGTGGCCAAACACTCGGCATGCTAAATCTTTCAAGCTAAAAGGAAAATCAACAGCCTAAGAACCCTTTGAACATTGCAAGATGGTCACAAAATTGGATGGATAATAGCAAAGTACAGCTGTGAATTATATAGTTAATAAATTGACAACTACAATATAAGGAAGGAAAAGCATTGGGGACCATAAAATGCTTTTCAAAGAATAATTTAAAATCTTACAGATCATAAGCTTTGTATCAACATTTATTTGAATGTTTTCATTGTTTATTAAATAGCTAACTTGGAGGACTCAGCATAAAAGAGGCTTAGTTAAGAGTTCTTAGTGGTTTCTAAGATAGACCCTGGGAAATGATGAAAACCTTGATTTAATTGAAACTTATTACTAGCAAGACAGTTCTTGCATTCTGCTCAGATTTTCCACAAATGGCAAAGTCAGTGCTGCTAAAATGAAAAAAATCTACCAGCAGCCTACCTATGATTCAGTTCAAGAAACAAGAAAGCCAATGTAACTGGAGAAGGGCAGGAATATACTTAAGATCTTTGCCTTAACTGTCCCCACCCCCTGCTTAGGTCAGATACCACATTTACACCAGATGAAATGAATATTTGTCTATTTTATAAATTATTTTTAAATGGCCAGAGAACTATTTCCAACCTCATACATGCATCAAAATTCAAATATCACAGTTAAAAGAAAATAAGAAAAAACCAACAAAAAGAAGGAAGGAAGAAGACAGTGTTAAAATTGCAGTGCAGAAAGTATACCTCCAGGTAACTGCACAGGGAAGGACTTGCCGATGTCTCTGATGCCCTCCTTGGGGTTAGAGTAATGAGAATCAGAGGCAAAAGACACTTATACATATATATGCCACTTGGCAACAGGCTGATTCTAAGCCTTTCCACCTTCGCCCCAGATACAACCTTGAGAAGGGAGTGCAACCCTCATTAAGGTGGATATTGAGCCATTCAAAGAAATTCCCTGCTATCTGCCAGTAAAAACCAGGCCGCACTAGATGCCTCTTAATTGAAATAGGGTAAATAGTAAAACAAAAATATGGAGACTATGAAAGAAGAAACACTGCAGAAGCAAAAGGCAATTGGATCCTGACAAATCAGAGGAAAAACTATCTATGTCTAAAGTGATTCAGCACAGAGAGCAGAGCAAACCATTTTAAAACTGTTTTATATTATCAAGAAAATACAGCAAAATCAATTACCCTGAGATGGGAGAGAAGTTAATAGAGAGAGAACACAAAGAAAGATGATTCAAACCAATCAAACCAATTCAAACCAAGAGTGACAGGTACTCTGGGGAAGAAAACATGAGTTCAAACAGAAACAGAATCAAAGGCAAAAGCCACACACAATACAAAACACTGAACAGAGAATGCAGGTGGAAAAGTTCCCATTCCTTCACCAACTTAATAAAAGAAAATCTGCTTAGTTCTTTGCAATATTTTAAATTAGAAAAATGGGCGGAGGCATAATCCTCCAACATTTTCCTTTAAGAAACAAAACTAACCCACATAAGAGGTTGTTATTCTTGTTGTTTTAAGTCGTTTAAAACAACTCATGAATATGCTCCTTAAGAAAGGGTGTTTTCTAGCCAGGCATGGTGGCCCATGCCTACAATCCCAGTGATTTGGGAGGCTGAGGCAGGAGGATCTTGAGTTCAAAGCGAGCCTCAGCAACTTGGCAAGGCCTTTAAGAACTTAGCAAGACCCTGTCTATTAAAAAAGCTAAATTAAATAAAATTTAAAAGGGCTGGGGATGTGGCTCAGTGGCTCGGAGTTCAATCCCTGGTACCAAAAACAACAGAAAATGAAAAGAAAAGAAAGGGTGTTTCATCTTAGAAAAAGTTGCCTGATTATTTTTTCTAATGAATGAGAAGAAATACTACCGCTAGCAACACTCGCTTGTATACCAAGTATTCATTAACCATTAGACAAGTTCTAAACTTCAGGTTTCTTACTCTGTCACATCTTCCCAACACACCTCATAAGAGGTACTGTTTAATCCCCCACTTTACAGATGTGAAAACCGAACCATGGAGAATTACAAAGGACCATGTGGGTAAGATTGATGTGCTGCAAAATAAAAAAGACCGAGAAAGTCATTTAAAACTTGAGTCATTGCTTACATTGCTAAGATCTTTGTCACCAGTGTTTCTGCTTTATTTCCCTGTTGAGCTTTTAAAATAGGAGATTATAACATCAGTCCCTTTTTCATAATACAGAATTAATGGTGAGGACTTTGGAATAGTAAGTGCTTAAATCTACAACTTTATGTTATATGTTTAATTGTACCTTGTGAGAAAAAAGTATCCTTACCAAAGTTATGTAACTTTAGAGTTTTGTCTCTTGTTAGTAACTTATCTTTTGAAATGCCATCAAAAAAAAGAGTTGCAATATTTATCTTCAATGAACAAATCAAATCTATGTGTACTCTGCTTTTCAACAATCAAAACCAATACATAATCCAAAAAGGAGCAGTCCATGCATCTAAACCTCTCAAATCAATAATTTCAACATCACTTAACTGTATAGATTCTACACACCTGACTACTGTACCCAGTACAATAAAACACTGCTCTTCTTTAATCCAAAAATTACTCATGACAAATTTTAAGTGGCACATTCAAATGACCATAACTAAATAATTCAAAGTCAATTATGAAATTATAATAGGATAAGTAAGGCCTATAATAGGATAATTATTTCTTCCTTCTTGACTCAATTCCAAATCTTGCAAAAGCTATTAGTACACTAAATCAAGTATCAGCTGAGCAAATGTAATATGCAAAGCACTGTTTGGGAGACTGTAGTAGTTAAAATATGAATTGCCATTTCCTAGGAATGTACAATCAGGAAGTAAGGTGAGGCATAATATACTACTTTATATTTTTATTTAATAAAATATAAATGACTTACACAGACATTAAAGGATTAGGAAATTTGGCAGAGACAAAAGGGAAATAAAATGGAATATGCATCCTCTTCTAAGATTATGCTTTTGGGGATTCCAGCCAACCTCCAACTCTCCTGCTAACCTATATCCCAATTTTTTTTTCTCAACTCCATTCATTCTTTAGATCACAGCACAAATGTCATTTCCCTCATTTATCATGTCAGGATAGGACCTTGAAACCTGCTTCCCTTGCATGCTATCTTTGTCTTTCAAAACACATTTAATTAATGTAATTCAACTAAGCAGTCTTCTTGTTTGCCTACTCAGATGGCTAAATTCCGCATTCCAGGGCTTTCCTCAGGGCCTTCTCATGGAGCATATTTAACAAGCATTTTTTAAATTAGTCCATGGAAACAAGGATGTCCATATAGACAATGGCTATATGGTACTGAGAACTAGGATTCAAAACTTGAGAAAAGTACAGATAAAAGAGGTGTGTCTCAGAGAGTATGAGCAAGAAGCAGAGAAGTCGTTTCCAATAATTTTGTGCTTATAGACAATGAAATGGTTTGGTGAAGCAGGATATAACCAAAATATGAGAGACAAAATCTTACTAGAGATAATATTCAACTGGAAATGATTAAAAATCATAAATAACAAATAGTTGAAATGTTATTCCTTTGCTCACAAACAGGACTGGCTTGCCGTTGCAAAATGAAGAAATGCAAAATCACTGGCCAAGTATTCAAAAACTTTCCTTCTATTTACAGATTTTTTCACCAGTCTCTAAGTTCCACCTCCACGTCCACTCAATAATACACTCACAGAGCTAGGGCTTTGGAATTAGAGACCAGTATCTTCCTACTAGAAGGCTTCTGTCTAGTTTACATTGTTCTTCCAAAGACTAAAATGGTGCTTGCACCTTATGATCTGAAATCACTGAAATATGTCTGATTATGAATATTCCCAACTATCTGCTATGTAATCATGACTAGTTTACTTAACATCTCTGAGACTTGGAGAATTCCTCTATCAACATGGATAATATCAGTCGCCTCATAGGGTAAATGATGCATAGAATATGCTAAGAAAATGAATCCCCACTGTCCCCAAACCATCCTCCTTCCTTTTTGAAATTTCTTTACTAATTTTGAAAACCACAATGAGCCAGCACAGTGGTGCATCCCAGTGACTCCTGAGCCTGAAGAAAAAGGACAAGTTTGAGGCCCTAAGCAACTTAGTGAGACCATGTTTCAAAGTGAAAAATAGAAAGGGCTGGGGATGTGGCTCAGTGGTAAAACACCCCTGTGTTCAATCCCCAATAATAAGAAGGAAGGAAGGAAGGAAGGAAGGAAGGAAGGAAGGAAGGAAGGAAGGATAAGAAAGAAAGGAAGGAAGGAAGGAAGGAAGGAAGGAAGGAAGGAAGGAAGGAAGGATAAGAAAGAAAGGAAGGAAGGATAAGAAAGGAAGGAAGGAAGGAAGGAAGGAAGGAAGGAAGGAAGGAAGGAAG
>JAJEJO010000198.1:1702998-1813010 GCA_020662805.1 Glaucomys volans | reverse complement strand
AAGGAAGGAAGGAAGGAAGGAAGGAAGGAAGGAAGGAAGGAAGGAAGGAAGGGATGGATTTGATTTAACCCTTAAATCAACAATCCCTCTTGGAAAATCATATCAAGGAAAGGTTTCTTACTGCTGGTGGATAAGGGAAACTAATTCATTTATGCTATTTTAAAAAGGGTATTCTGAAAGACTGACCTCCAGGTTTACAGATAACAAAAATGAGCTACCGGGAAATGGAATCAATCAGCCTACAAGGAAATGGAATCAATCAGCCAATCCTAGACAGCAAAAGCAGAAGCAGCAAAGACAAACTGAGAAAGCAAAACTTTTTATATTTCAGTTCTTTGTTGCTTCTTTTAAGTTGTTTACTTAAAAGAATCCCTCCCTTTAGTAAGAAGCCTAACAGTGACAAAGATATCAAAAATAAATTCTCCAAGAGTCCCCACAACCTTCAGACAAGTGCATGTCACCAGCAAGCATAATATGTCAACTGAAAAGACCTGATGGGAGTTTTTAAACCTTTATACAAACAACGGAGCATTTACTTCAAATTCCAGGGTTCTAAAACATGATGTATGGACATTTTCTAGCTACTGAATAGAATGTGCAGATTTTACTCTTTTGGATTTTCAATAACAACACACTATTTTTCCTTTCCCCAAATGTGCATAAGTTCTTTCAAAGTCTCTAGTAATATTCAAAGTAAAATTAGTAATTAATTTCTGATCACACATTTCCAGACATACACTCCAGGAGGAATTTTTATACCTAAGATGGTAAGTCTCCCAAATCTTACGTATCCTGCTGTTTTCTTATTACAACCTGAAACAAGATACTGTTAAGAAATTTATGATTTAATTTGAAAGCTGAGTTTTCTAAGTTTGGTGCTCATTATTTACATTTAAGTCCTTTGAAGATAATTCTAAATAAAGAATCTTCTGAGTAAAGTTTTATAAGGAAAATAAAGACCAAAAACCTTAAGATAATTTCCTCTCTAACGCAAAGAAGTCAAAATGACACAAAAATAGAACTGATCACATAATCCATATAATGCAAGCACAAAGAACAATATTGAAGCAATTATCCTTAGATGTGCATTTAACACCCTAAATATATGATAACCTAAGAAAGATTTCAGAAACATATTGTGAAATAGTGAAAATTATTATCTGAAATACATAAGCAGAGAACAATGCTAATACACACTACACATAAACACTAACAATGATAGAAAATTGCATGTTGATAACGTTACTCTCTTTTCTTACAAATGGCTATTCTACTCAATGTCAACCTTTTCTATAACAGTAAGCAACATTAAATTTTGAAACAGATTTCTCTAAAACCATTTTAAGCACACGTTCACATGAATTGCTACTGTCTTATTAGGTACTGCACCTTTCGTGTTCCCCAATAAAATTTAGAAAATGTCACTCATTAACTGAAATTATACCTGATCTAGCCATAATCATCATTCATTTCAACACACTTTTCTGAACACGCCCCTATCTAGATCCATCTCTTCTGCATGCTTTTCTACATTATTATATTATTACTTTATAATATTATACAGTTGAAAAGGACCTATCAAATCATCAGATCCAACAGTTCTAATTTACAGATGATGTTGACTACAATCAATGTAAATATTGGATCAAAGTCATCAGCGTTTTATGGGTACAGAAACTAAAAATGCACCCAAGTGATCCTTAAGAGTCATTCCCACTTCTACCCCAGCTTGCTATCTGACCTTCTATTTCTCATGATTACTTTTGCCTCCCTGCAAAATGATAAAGGATAAATTTGAGGCAGGGGCTCTGTTTACTTTTTGTAGAAAACCTAAAATCATTGAAGTACTGATGAATTGCCTTGACTGATCACAGCTCCCATTTATAACACGCAGAAGATAACAAATTAACTACAACACCACCACAGACCATTCATTAATACAGGTTAATGAATTACAGCAGTCTTGTGTTTTCTCCTTAAGTTTCTTCTTGATAAAGATATTGTGATGATCTGGGATTGTTTTTCTTTCTCTCTCAATGTCTTAAATGTATTCATCTAAACCATTATTTTCCAAACTTTTATTTCTACTGATTGAAAATTTAATTTACATCATCATACCTGCATGGGGTCCTTCGGGGATGCTGTGTTCCTTCTCAGCTCTCACTTTTGCTGAGAGTATTCAACCTGGAAATCCGTGAAAGACAAGGGTCTCTGTTGGCAAACAGTGCTCTACCAGTCTTGAGAACGAACTTAGGGATTTCTACCTCCATAGGCCATTTAGAATTAATACGCTGATTTTTAGTGTTAGAATTAAAGGCCCATGTTCTATTGCTTTGAAGATCCTGTCTCTTCTTTCAGTTCATGTTCTGCTATGGACTGGGTCCAAACAGAAAAGTTAAACCAGATCAGGAGGAAAGTCAGAAGATCACAAACGCAGCAAGGGTGGCCTTGTGCCTTCTGGATGAATTTGGGAATGGCACTTCCGATCATCTTACCCAAATTCTTTCCTTCCCAGCTAGAATGAAAAAATTTTGTAAGGCCATGTCCAGGGTTGAATCTTAGGCAAAGGCACAAAAAACACATCACATTTCGGACACCAGTTAAAGACTGTTCCAAAAGCTTTCTATGGTTTACAAGATCATCATGCAGAAACTCAGAGGGCTAGCAATAAAGAATGCACCCTTCCCCTGGAGTGTCATGCTGCTAATACAGCACACAGGCCCTGGTCTGGGAATCACTTACATTTTGCCAGTCTAGAAGAAAATCTGACTCACAGATAGGAGCTTAGCTTCTGGACATTTCTCTTTCTAATAAGTAACAACTTCAAGAGTCCAGTACCCAGATTCAAAGGAGTAAAACAATCACCACAAAGAAAGAAAAAAAATTAAAGATAATCAAAGAAGTTTGCCAATTGATGCTTTATATGTAAAAGATGCAGAAGTAAAAGTAATAAGAAATTTCAATATTTTTGTATTTAGATTTGATAACATTACCTTCTAATATTTTATTCTAAACATTTGTATACTGACTTACTAATGACATTTAAAAGGAAAAGAGGAATTTTATGACCTAAATTAAAATACATTGCAAAATTAATATGTTCATATCCAAATGCACCCATACCATATACCTACTAGGAGACTAGTTCAATGGAAAGCATTTTATTGAATATACAAATATATTAATGGATATGCGACTATTCTATCACATACCATGTTTTCAACCTTTTTTACAAACAAATTTCAGTGATGATACATATATAACATGGTGTCCAGTCAGATACATTCTATTTCTAAATCCATAAAGAAACTGATAAACTCAATTATTACACTGGTATATTACCCATTTTACCCATTAGCTTCTTTTTTTTCATAAAACAAGTTATATAATAACAATACCTTTTATTAGTTTTTCCATTTTTAGTACTGTTATTTCAACTTATAATTTCCTGACTCATAAAAATTCAGTCTGGCACTGGAGAATGGGATCCTAATTAAAATAAGTTAATCTCCATGTATGTATAAAATTTCAAAATACACTCTACTATCAGGTGTATCTAAAAATAACAAATTTAAAAGTCCAGTCTTAGCATTCAGAAAGAAAAACAGATCAAAACTATTCACGTAAATGCGTGTAAGTTAAATAATTATAGAGTTTGCTCCCAGGATCTAATATATTAAAATGTAAACAAATTTTATATTTAAACATATTTAAATTATGCAACACCATGTTTATTCACTTTATCTTAGTTTGATAAAATCAGCTACCAGTCTACACACAAGCAACTTTGTAAAATTTCAAGAATTACTCATCCTAACTATTTTCCTTTCCTTATAATAGAAATAGGCTAAGAAACAAAAGCATGATTAGGAATAGACACACAGAGTACTTTATAAGGCTTAAATATTTGCTTCTGTAATTGGTTTTATATATGTGGATATATGAACTTAATTTTTCTTGTCACATGTCATTTACAAAAAGAAAATTTGTATTTGGTAAACAACGGTTGCAGGTGACTTTCTTTCTTTTGCCTCTATTGTGTTAGCTACCACGAACTAATTCAATATTTCCAATTCTTTTTAAAAAACAAAGAGAAAAAAGCCTGCTGATATAACTCCGAAAAACAGAGCTGAGTTTGACAAGCACTTTCATGCAGCCCTTAGCGGATAAAGAGATGCTTATGGGGTCCAAAACTCAAAAACAGGCAGGCCAAGGCTTACCAAACAGGGAATCCAAATTCTCTGCAAGCAAGTATTTTATGGGAAAGTGATTTTACAGATATACTTGTACAAAATTACTACCTTGCTGTTGTAAAACACACTAAATCACCTAATGGATTCTACAAAAGTAGAAATTTACTGAGCTTTCCTTAGAAACTGCAGGAAGGATTTGAGGGCCTCAACTTGCTAGGAGTACAGGCTTGGCTTAGGCAAACCGTTCATGAAAAGAATTTTTCCAGTCTAGATATATATGATATATCTGTACATATATATATTATGTACATATATATTATGTACATATATATGTTTTAAACCTTTAGATGAAAGACATTTTCATAATAGCACTGGCACTGTTGCTTCAGGGGCTGCATATTTGGAGAGCCCATAATAATAATATTTCATGTGTTAAACATTTCTAAATGAATATACTAACCTAATGCAGAATGTGGAGAGGAAAGTGTATCTACACATGCAGGCACGCGCACAACACACACACACACACACACACACACACACTTTACAGAAATGTTTAAAATCTAAATGCTTAATATTTAACATGAGTTGTGGTCTACAATACAAATATCTGTTCTTAATTTATCTGGTCTCTTCTATTTAATAGCATCCAATGTAATCATGCCATATGTGGTGTAAAACCAATAATTGCTTTTACATATGACATACAGATCGATGAAAATAAAAATTTTGAAATTTTCTCAACTATAATAATTACTTCTCAGTTAGGCTTACAGTACTAAATTTTTTTAAAAGCAGCATGTGGGGCTTTATGATTTTAAGTTTCTAACAATTTAAACATAAATGTCATATAAAAATATGAATTTCATCCAGGAGGCTAAGGCAGGAGGATTGCAAATTCAAGGCCAGACTCAAGAACTTAGACTCTCAGCAACTTTTGAAGACCCTATTGCATACTAAAAAATTACAAAGGGATGGGGATAAAGCTCAGTGGTAAAGTGACCTGGGTTCAATCCCCAGTGGAAATACCCATAGATATAGATATGTAGATATAGACATAGATACACACACACACATATATATACACACACACATATACACACACACACACACACACACACACACACACACACATATAATAAATATGAAGTATAGGGGCTGGAGATATAGTTCAGTTGGTAGAGTGCCTTCCTTGCAAGCACAAGGCCCTGGGTTCAACCCCCAACACCACAAAAAAAAAACAAAGAAGTATATAAAAATATATAATATATAAATATATGATAGATCAGTTTAAATGGATAATTTAAAATTGGCAAATTACTGCCATTTCATGCCATATAATAAGATTTAGGTCTCTATTGCCTGTTTTCAGCCTCTCACATAACTATTAATCCTCTCACATAACTATTAATGTAGGCAATTCTTCTTGGTTATTTAAGTACATTTAGGGGGGGTGTGTGTGTGTATGTGTGTGTTGTGCGTTTTGTTGGGGATTGATCCCAGGGCCTTGCATATAGTAAGAAGGAGTTCTACCACGGAGCTAACCTCATAACCCTAGACTAATATTTAATCTTAAGTTGCTAATTATCACCTAAAATACTTGTTAAATTACCAAAGTCTTGCACTGGAAAAGCAATACATAGAAGGGTTAGCAGAACATGACACTTGATGTGGGTATATATGAAATTGGCACTACACTGGGAATAATCAAGAAGAAAGATGATATGAGAGAAAAGAATAGAAACTTATGAAAATATCTTGCATAATATTATTCTTGACATCATAATATCAGGGAGGCAATTTTTTAGAGACTTCACTTGCTGGTGAAACGCCAATGCATTTCAAACTGTTTTGCAATGAGTGCAGTTTTCATAGAAGACCCAAAGGATTAACTGCTACTTCAGCTTAGATTATTCCCTAAAACTTGCACTTCTAGTTGAGACTTATTTTGTAACTGTGTGTGTGTAAAAACAATAGTTTTTATTGTTTAGCCAGTTAAATTAAACACTTTGACTTGACATTTGACAGACAGGAGATTGTCCCCAACCCAACTGTCATCTGACATTCGATATGCTGTTAGCAGAATCATGATTCTATTCTCTCCCTTCAAAGTGATGATGTCCTTCATGAGAGGCTGACACCTCACCAGCCAGAGTGGTGAATTATGGTTATATAATATGAATTATAACTCATAAAATTAGTTCAATTGCCCCTTAGCTGTGACTGTTCTGGGCAAGGTCATGAGACTCATATCTAGCCAATGATGTAGAAATTGCTTTAAAAAGAGCTGTTGTGGAGAAGCTTCTCTTTTCTGTCCAGACACCACTCTGTGAGGAGATAACTCTGGACACACCTGAGGCTTAAAGTCTACATGCTGAGGAGGATAAAAAAAAAAAAATTAAAGAATCTGCTGACCATGTCACTGAGCCCTTGAATTAACTAATCCTCACTCTGCCCTAACTCTAGACATGACTTGTACATGAAACCATAGACTTAACCTTTATGTCTAATTTGAGTCTTTCATTTTCTTCAGCTAGAAGTATCCTAAGTGATAAGACAATCTTAAAATTTTGACATGTCTGTGCACATAAAATGCATCTCAGCAAAAAGTCATTTCACTTACTACAAAAAACCTATTTCTGTATTCAAATATTCATTAGATCATATATTTATTAAGATGTGAGAAAAAAGCTCACCACAAATATTTAGTAGCATCAAAACTTAGTGTAGGTGTGAATATCTAATTCAGAATTGTAAATTATTTATAATAATTTTTATCAATTATTGGTTTTATAATGTTTTGTTAGTGCATTATAATCATGCATAATAATGAGGTTCATTGTGAAATATTCATACATGCACATAACATAATTTGCTCCATTTCATTCCCCAGTACCTACCCTTTCCTCCTTTCCTCCCCTCTGTGTTTTTTAATTTTTTTTAATTCTAGAAGTGGGATTCATTCTTATGTATTCATGCATGCACACAGCACAATTTGGTTGATTTCATTCCCCATTACCTTCTATTTTCCTCCCCTTCCCACTCCCCACAATCTGGTTCTTCTACTATACTGTTTGTTCTCTTCTATTTTCTTGAAATCACTTCTATTTAAAAGTGTTAATGTGTTCAAAGGAGGATTCCTCTAGCTCAGCTATTTGGTAACCAGTAAAACAAAGAACGAACAGAGTTGGTCATTTCAATGTTACTCTGCCATTCTAAATGTGCAATCTTTTCTGGTAGTAAAAACAGGTTATGTGCTGAGCCCATTGGTACATGCTTGTAATCCTAGCAGCTTGAAAGGCTGTGGCAAGAGGATTGCAAGTTGGAGGCCAGCCTCAGGAACTTAGCAAGACTGTCTCAATATAAAAAAAGTAAATAAGAAGGGCTGGGGATGTAGCTCAGTGGTAAAGCACACCTGGGTTCAATTCCCAGTATGAATGGATGAATGAGTGAATGAGTGAATGAATGAATAAATAAACATGTATTTTATTAAATATGAACACATATATTCTTACTAAAGTCACGTATATCAATTTAACTCTTTCCTACTAATGGGAAAACTGACAATGTCACAAAAGTATTAACATTTTTCACATAAAGAAATAATCAACTTTTAAAGAAAATATAGGAGAACACATTAACATCAGGAGAGAAAGAACAGACAAATATGTGTTTGAGAGTAAGCCAGAAAAGGAAGAATAAAAAAATTGATAACTCTTTACAATTATAGTTCAAAAAAACTTTACAATGGCAATCACCATTATAAATTGTTCACTTAAAAATCTTTTCTTGGTAATAATCAACAGAAATTTCAAATATCATTATAAAGGTACGTATACTACAAATCTAACAAATCTTAAAGGTTGCAGTAGTTTAATTTCATATGAAATCATGGAGGAGACTATGTGGATGTCCCTGAGGTTGTCGACTGTATTCCTTACTTTAATTTCACCACCAGAAAGTAGAGTAATGAACATACAGCTCTGCTCCATTGCCCAAGCTGCATATTCTTGTTTTCAGAATGTATTCATTAGAACCATCAAGCCAGGCACAGTAGTGCACACCTGTAATCCCAGAGACTGCGGAGGCTGAGGCAGGAGGGTTGCAAATTCAAGGCCACCCTTGGCAGTTTAGCAAGACCCCCAAGCAACTTAATGAGACCCTGTCTCAAAATAAAAAATAAAAATGGCTGGGGATGTGGCTCAGTGGTTGAGTGCCCCTGGGTTCAATTCCATATAAAAAAAAGAAAATGTAATATTGTGATAAATCATCTAGAGTTACAAACGTTGCTTCATAACAACTTTGTGCACGTATTCATACCATCTAAATAATTATAACGTAATTTTCTTTGCTAGGTCCCTTAAAGAAACTGGTCTTTTGTGAATCTAAATTGAGACACAAAATTAGGTTTGAGATTAAAATATTTTCCTTCTTGCTCCACCATCCAGAAATCTTTCTTCAGAAGTCCCTCACTTTAAAAAGTGCCTAACATTTGCATGGATGACTTTGTCTTCCTTCATCTTTGGTTTTTGGTGGTGGTGTTTAGTTTTTTTTTGTTTTTTTGTTTTTTGGTGCGGTGGGCAATTCAGACCCTTTCTTCTTAGTCTTTCATTCCATTTTCCTCCTACATCCTCATCCCGATACACACAACCCTGTATATTTATTATTGGTCATTTTTTGCATTCTTTACCAATTGATGCATAAGCTTTTGGTAACTATTTACATGAAGCATTCACATATGGCAGAGAAAAAGAAGAGTAAATACAACTCTCACATAATCACAGAGGAGAAATGTTCACCCAAAAACTAGGCTTGAGGACAAAAAGACTTTTTCAGTCTGTTCAATGCTCCAAGTTACTCACCCTTTTGGAGAATTCTAATGTTGAATTTCATGGTGTGTTAATGATTCCTTTGTGAACTGCCCTCAGAACTTTGAGAGAACAAACACGCTGTGTGTCTACTACTATGTGATGAAGGACTCGACACTGTCATTCTGGATGATTACAAACTCACCTTTCACTCAAAGCTATTGTCTTCAGAAATCTGGTCTTCACGCTCAGACAGAGGCCCATCCTCCTCCCCTCAGCCATGACTTTTTAACACTTTCCATGGTTATTATTTTCTTCTCATCTTATCCATAGTTATTTCTTTCTCATCTTTTCATCTCCTCAGATACCCAGTTGTGACTACAAAATCTCCCATACAGTTCTAGCAGTTTCTCTAAGTACTATACTTCCATATTAAGCTCAATTTAATTCCTATCACACCTTATGCTTTCTAAAACGCATTCATATATAAGATGTCATCTGTTCATCACAGTGTCCCAGGGGTGCTAAGAAAGAACAGATATTGCCATGACACATGCAAGAAAACATAGGCTTAGTGGAGTTAAGCAAATTAGATAAAGTGGTAAAACTGAAATTCCATCTAGGGTGACTTTTAAGACCAATGGTCTTTATTGCCATACTGCCTCCTGATGTTCCTCGATGCTTGTCTGGAGGTCTAGATAACACTGTGATCAGGGGTTCATATGCAAGAGTTGAACCTTCTGTTCAATGACAGCAAGCTCCCAGGCCAATAGAACTCCACCCCACTAACTCCATAGGGCCTGTGGACCACCTTCATTCAACAATTTCCAAAGCTAAAATGAGATATGAAGCTTACCAATATCATTTTTTTTTCTAATGTTGAAGTGTATTTGATTTTCAGCTGCAGTTAACTGGCTTTCTCTATAAATGGAATTGCTAACATGCATATATCTAAATATTAACACTAATGTTTGATTTATAAAGGTTTCACTGCATCTAAGGCTATGTGCATAGCTATTTTTTAAGTGAGGAAAGGTCCAAATGTTGGTGTATAGGGAGGAAAAGATTGTGGGAAACAGTCTGTGAATCTTCTTGGCTATTTGATTGATTCATTGATTTTTTTTTTAACTTATTTACTTACTCTTACCTAAGCAGGTCATCCGAGTTAATCCATGTTGTCTGTTGTCTGGGTTAATACGTGCAGAGTGCCATGATTTTGCTAACTCCTGGGGTTACAGAAAGGGTAGGCACTGGTCTGTAACCCTCAGGTGGCAAGTGCAGTGGCTGAAGCATTTGGCAGGTATGTCAATTGGAAGTAGTGGACCATGAGTAGCACAAACAAGTAGGCAGTGGTCTCAATGGAAGGGAAGAGGAGGTGCCTGGGAGTTCATCCAGAAAACAGAGACCAGGAGTGGCACATGTCCGACCACTGCAAGGAACATTGCAGTACATTCCCCCTTGGACTTTGAGTCTTGCTAGCCAAAAAGTGATGATCTGCCTCCTGCACCCATCACTATAACTGAGCCAAATCACCATGTACCTCCAGACTGGAAGCAATGCTGAGTCAGCATCTGGCATCTGCTGCTGCCTCTGCTCAGAATGCCCTTTTCTACCTAACTCATTCCTCTTCTCCTATCAGACCTGGATAAAGCTTTTCTAACACTCCCTGTGGCCACCACTATCTGTGTTTTCAACTTACTAAAGGTTAAGACTTCTTCCTTCCCAGGCTATAAAAGCATATGAACCTCCTTTGGTTGGTTTACTTTGTCACTAAACTGAGATCTCCTTGAAGCAGGATGATGACTTCTCCGCTCTCTTTGCCTAGTTCATAACACATAGTAAATAGATGCCCAATAAATGTGTTGAATAAAATGCTAATATAAAAAGTCCCTGAATAAACCGTATAATGTTGCATGTGAATATTGTGAAAGCAATGCAAAAGCAAATATATATTTAAAGAACACCTTACACAAACCCAATTATTTCCCAACTGTATTATTTCAGGGTTCAAATTTTCCAGTAGATATCCTTATATGTATTCATTTAGTAATGTGTTCATGTGTATAAAAATATGTGCTAAATTGAATTTGTAAACTGTTTTAGAAGACTGTAAGAAATGGGTAAAAGTTTTTACGATGAGCATCCATCTGTATTCAAGTTTACATTTAAATTATTTTCAATGATGATAAACAAAGCTAAGGATATTATCCTGAGTGTTATGAAATGCTTCCAGGAATAGTGATTTCCACCCAGTCAGTAACCAAAGACAAAATGAAATGACCACAAATTAATCTTTCAGCAAACTTTTAGAGTATTCAGATAAGGAAGTTAAATGAAGATTATGCATCTTTCTCACTTTCTTAAGAAGGGTCCTAAGGTATGACAGTGACTAGAAGTAGCTGCCTTGATGGTTGAATAATTCATTAATGCCAAAGAGAAAGATTTGATGATGTGATCATTTCCCACTAAGGATAAACCTTTCATTGGCATTAATGTACATTAAAGATTTTAATAAATAAAAATCTTGGACATAAACAGACTAATACTCTTATTCTAAATATCACTATAGTGATGAATACAGTACTGTTTTCCTAGACATGAAGGACTTGCTGCTTTTGTATCAAACCAGCATTTATTCATCCCTCTGGGGAAGGTTTAATAGAAGTGTTGAGCAAGCTCTGGACTCATTCATGACTACATTCAAATGCTAACCCTACTAGTTATCTAACCTAGAGCTATTAAAATATCTGACCTAGAGATCCTTATAAAACAGAAAAATAATGTCTACCTCATGTGACAAACCAGAAGACATATAAACTAGCTGAGGCATAATTAACAAAATGATATATATGTTTTTCAACTCAGCTTTGAAGTCCTGCTAGCAACCAAAATTCATAACATCACATGTAGAATTAATAGTTTCTTTCATAGAAGCAGTTCTTGCAATTTTTGTTCTTGTAATTTTTCGATTTTTTATTTTTCCTGATGGCACCATTTCTCTTATCAAAACTCTCAGAAGGAAAAGAAATGTAATCACAACAGAACACTATTCTATCTGTGATGAATGGGAAACTGGACATCCAAAAAATTTATAAAATATCCCAAGGAATTATTAGAGTGGTAAAAGTTAGAGGAAACTAGAAATATACAATACCTTTCAAAACTGATAGAAACCTAAACATGCATTTGTTACAAAACTTTCATAAATGAACTATTCAAAGGATTTCAGCTAAATTTATAATGTCTCAGCAGACAATGGAACTGTGTGCAAGCATGCTGGATCAAAGTACCACTGGCTGCGATGGAAGTACTCAATAGCTGTCAGTCAAGCTACATGACAGTCTTCCAAAGCAAGCCACTGGGCTCTCACAGCTAGGTACTTGCTGGTGTTATGGAGGGCTTGTCCTTTGTACTATGTGCTTTGGAATGAAATGACATAGATATCTGGCATACATTTTTGAAGTCATTACTACCTACCCAACAAGCACACAGATGCATTAAGTAACTTCAGACAAATCTTTTCTTGTTTGTTTGTTTGGTACTAGGGATTGAACCCAGGGGTGCTTTACTCCTCAGCTACATTCCCAGCCCTTTTTTATTTTTCATTTTTTATTTTATTTTTCATTTTGAGACAGGGTCTCACTATGTTGCAGAGAGCCTGGCTAAGTTGCTAAGGCTGGCCTTGAACTTGCCATCCTACTGATTCAGCCTCCCAAGTCACCAGTATTACAAGCATGTGACACTGTGCTCAGAACATCAGACGGATCTAAAATAGGGCCTTATAAAATCACTTCTGGATCTATTTATACTGCATACTGCAATATGCTCTATTTGGAAATACAGTGACATTTTTTGCTACAATTCTTTTAAAATATTTTGTAAGTAACCAAAAGAATCTTAGTGAAGAAAGTAAAAATGTTAAAATAGTCTGGTTTCCTTAATGTCAAAATAATTATTCTATTAGTTACATAAAGTAGTAGCAATACATATTTTAAACTTCGGTCCTATGATTTATTATAAGACAGACTCTGTGGATACAACAAATAAAAAGAGCTCTTTGGATCTATTTATGAAGTGATTCATCACCATTTAAACTTTTTTTTTTCCCCACAGAGGCAATGGATGGGGAGCAATTGTTATTCACACTGGTCTATCAGTTTCTATGCTTGGTTGACCAATAATGAGGCGTACAAGAAAATTCAAGGGACAATAAAAACAAATAAAATGTAGAAATTCAAAATAATTTCACATCTTAGATGGAAAATAAAAATTCTATCTCTGTATATACATGTATGTATGGGTGTATATATATGTGTATATATATATATATATAGTATTTATTGTATATATACACATTGTGTTTTAGAATTAACTTTTTATGGAAGTATAAAACATCCATAAAAAGCATGCCAAGGGTTACACAGTTCTTCTCCCACATGAAGCAGAGCTTGTGGCCTTGCCTTAGAATATGTGCCCTGAAGTGCACAACTATGTATTAATCACTTTTCATTCCTGACACCTTCCCAGGTGCCTGATGTGTAGCAGGTGCTCACAAGCAATTGTTGAGTTAATTCATTCTTTCTTAACATTTGTCATTCCATGGCTAAAATGAAATTTATGCTTAAATTTACAACTTTATCACCACAAGTATATTAGCAACAACTATGTTGTATTAACTCTCCCCTTTACAATTTTGATGAACTATATTTTATTTTAATAATCTCAACTTTTTATTGGACTGTTTAACTTAAATTTTTAAAATAAATAGCCTAATTATTGTTTAAGTTACATAATGTAGTATCTGATTATCTAGACTATCAATCTAACTTCCTAAATGGGTGACTTAATTACCCAGTCCTCCCCCAAATTCATGATCAATGCCAGAGTTTTAAGTCGCTCCATACTCCTGTCATACATAACGTCAGCATTGAATCACAGCACTTTTACTATGAAAAATCCCACCATTTCTAAAGGATACAAACGGTATTTAAAATACATTTCTAAAAATTTCACCAACTCATCAATTAATCTCAGCAAAATACAGCAACATGTCAAACTGCAAAATCATGTATTCAAAATCAATTAAACCTCTAGTTTAGAGATGAGTGTGCAAAGATAAGATTGATGGCATAAGCTGGCAGAATAATGGGGATTTCACCAAAAAGGAAATTAAAAAGACAGATTAATACATCAGAAGACAGATTTTTTCTGAAAAATTAAAAGCAATCAAAAGTCTCTTCCATCATTTGGGACCCATCAATTCAGATTTACACTCTATTAATTATTTGAGATTTGGATCTGCTGCCATACTTGTCAGTGACCCTTCTCTGGTTATCACTATCCTCAGGACAGTCGCAGTCTCTGCCCAAGCAACCTATTAATTTTGCATGCAAACTAGTATGCAAGTACATCTAATTAGGAAATGTCCATTTTGTATTTGTTACTATCGTGTTTGCAGATAAAGTAGAAGGTCTTCACGTTCAGATGACATATTTTTGCTGTTCCCTTCACAGAACCATCTGCATCATACAGGAATTACTCAACAAGATGTGAGACAATTACTAATTAGTAATTAGACATTACTAATGACACAAGACCATGGACCAAACCAGCAAGTACTGTTCACTGAGTTCTCCAAATTTTCTATTTCTAAATAAGATCATAATGTTAACATACCACAAAGTACACAAAATTTAAATGCTTTCATATGTAAGTCTCAATAGTAAATCAATAGAAGCATGGATGTCATTTGGAGTTGCTAAGTGGTAAAGTCTACCTCTATTCCTCAAAGAAGCTATTTTTAAAAAACTATGCACATGTGTACAATACTATATAAAATGCATAATTGACTTGAAACAAAAACAGACTAAAACGAGCACAGAAAGACAAAAGAGTAAGTAATTGAGCAGGGAAGAATGAAATACTCAAAAAGAAAAGTTAATAAAGTAAGGAAAGAGCTGAGTGATGACTTACTAGGAAAGCAAACAGGACTAATATATTAATCATTAATGTTGCTACAATAATAATTAACCCACTCCCATTGAAGTGAATCAAAACAAGCTAATTTAGTCAAATCCCCATAAAAACTGAGTAAGATTAGGATGATTATAGCATTTTAACTACAGATTATAAAGCATAATAATGAAAAAGATGGCAGGATTAAGAAACTTTGGTTAATTAAATATTAATAAGAGGAATGAACACATCAAACACAATTTACCTCTTAACCAAACACACAATTCCAAAATATACAGAGCATAATTTAAGCTTTATTAGAAGAATTCAATAATCTATAGTGTCTAAAGATTAGATACAAAAATCATTGTTTCCAGGTTTCTGAGGATCAATAACATGCTTATGAGTATCTAATATACACTTGGGAGAGTGCTAATGTATGTGTGCATGTGTGTGTATTTGTCTATAATAGAGTCTCTAAACAACCTTAAAAAGTAAATACTATTTTCTCTTTATAGTAGAAAAATCTGAGGCTCAAAGTTCTTGATTCATCTGGTCAGAGCTCTCATATGGAATGAGAAATTCCTATGACATGAACTCCTCCAGCCCACATTTATATAAAGCTGTCACTTTCAACATAACCAGAATGAACTTTTATTACGATTTAAATCTGACAATTTAGTTAATAGATTGATACAATATCTAATATGACCAAATTAAAATGTCAGTTATATATTTAGGGAAGTCATAATAACATTAAATATGCATAAACCCATTTTTTCTTGGCATTCCATATGTAGGACCCCTGTAAGAACTTAAATTGAGCATAGTTACATTTGTTGCCCCATTTAAGTTCTTTTTCTTTTTTTCCCATTGGACCAGGGATTGAACCCAGGGTGCTTAACCACTTAGCCATATCCTCAGCCTTTTATTTTTTATTTTGAGACAGGGTCTCCCTGACATGGTTAGGGCTTTGCTAAATTACTGAGGCTAGTTTTGAACTCACAATCCTCCTGTCTCAGCTTCCTGAGCCACTGAGATTACAGGCATGTGCCACTGCACCCTGCTTCAATTTAAGTTATTAAAGGTGCCCTACATATAGGACACTGGGACCTCAAGGTTAATTTATTTTTATTATTATTATTATTATTATTATTGTTATTATTACTATTACTATTACTACTACTACTACTACTACTACTACTAGTACCCAGGGCCTCATGCATGCTAGGCAAGCACTCTACCACTAAGCCATATCTCCAATGATGTAATAGATGAAGAGATAAAAATAGGAGCTGGGGTATAGCTCAATGGTAAAGAGTGCTTGCCTAGCATATGCAAGTCCCCAGGTTCCATACTAAGCAATAAGCAAAACACCAACACACACACAAACACACACACACACACACACACACACAAAAGAGTGAAAATACTGATAAACTATGTAGGTAGCACTGTGTTCTCTGAGTAGCATGTTACTAAAGGAACTAAAAGAGAAAAGGTAGATGTTTTTCAGCAACATAAAACCCAGAGAAAAGCAGCCACTGAACACACTTCACAAGAAAACTCTGCAAGCTAACTATCACCAAGTACCACATGTGGAAATAGATTTTTGCCCCTTTCTTTCTTTTTCTAGAAGAAAGTATCAAGACTTAAAATCAATACAAGAAGAAAGTAACAATGTGTCTATTGATCTTTTGCTAAAATGACAGCATAACTTTAGGTGGAAATTACCTTACTCTACAAAAAGAATAATGTAATAGTTACAGTGAAGACATTATTATCCCATTGTACAACAGAAATCTTAAAATGTACAGATTTCTTAAAAAATAGGAAGTAAGAGAGAAAACTTATTTGGGGATTTAAAAGTAATGGGATTAACTTTTTAGGCTTTATTAAGGTAAATAGGACTTAGACTTAAAAAATGACTTTTTAAATTAGTAAACTGAAGTCTATGTTTTCTTTAACAATTCACCAAGAAAATTGCTAATACTATTTTATCATCAAAATCATTTGTTCTAAGTCAACACACTTTAGGTAAGCCTTCTTTTAATTTTAAACTTGACTGAATGAGCTTCACCTTACCCATCAGAAGAGCAGCTGGCCAGCATGCAAAATTACATTCTTTTTCTGCGTTAAATATGAGAAAATATGCACCAACTAAAACTTAACCACCTATGTCTATTTCTAGAAAGCTCATATTTAATATTTGCATTAATGGACATTAACATTTTTGCAAATACGCATTACTGATAATTGAAGTTAAGTTCATTTTTAGGAGTTTCAATGAGGAAACTCAAATCACCAAAGAGAAGAGACTACAATGAATAAAACAGACAGTTATATTTTGACCGGTAACCCTTCAACCCTTCGTGATTGAGACTTCAAGTAATTAACATTGGTCATAGTTTTACAAAAAAACAAAATGTGGTGCAAAGCTATTCCTCTGCGTGAAATGTATGAGATAAAGCTTTACGGAATCTTAAAAAGTCTATTTTGCATGCAAAGAGAACATGAATTTGGAGTTAAGGGCAAAATGCTACAAAGTTTGTGTCCACCCCAATATGATATTGACATGAATATGATGGACTAAGGAGACAGGGCCTTTACAGAATATGAGGGTGGAACCCTCATGAAGGGGATCAGTAACCTTACAAAAGAGGCCTCAGAAACCTCCCTTGCCTTTTGCCTTGTGAGGATGATGTGAGAAGGTGCCAAATCTGCTAGCACTCAATCTGGGATTTCCCAGCCTCCAGAACTAGAAGAAACAAATGTCTTGTTTATAACCCACCCATTCTCTGGTAGTTCGTCACAGCAGCCTGAACAGACTAAGACAAAACACAAGTTAAACACAATTGAAAGCCATCACCATCTAAAAGTGACATAGGATGACTGTGTTTGATATGAACAAACCATTCCCCTCTGCACTTCTTGCTCTCTGGCTCTCCCCTCTTCACACATGTCTGCAACTGCAGCTCAGGTTCCCTCTACTTTTCATTCTATAGGAAGAGGCTTTTGTCCCCATGCTCCAATTGTGGTTCCTCTCCTTAAGTTGATAACCACCTCTCCCGTTCTTCTTGAAAACAATAATATCCAATCCTTCAAGGTAATTGCCTTTATTTTTCCAGAAATTCAATCTTTTTGGCACTTTTACACGTTCAGGATACACATACTATAATGGAAACACACAAGCCCAAACCCTAAAATACAGTGTTGCCTCTCAGTCCCACTGCTCTGCCTACATACCTGAGCAGAGTGCCTCTCATTGTCAAAGCATCTTCATGACCTTTCATTCACTGATGCCTATGAATTCCACTCCCACCTGGTGCCTACTAATGTGCTCACTGCAAAATCTTAAAGACAGATTTCAATCCCTATTTTACTTGCCTTTTCTGCAGCATACATCACACACAGTCTACCATACCTTCTCTGCATAAAACCTTCTCTTCTGTTACTACTATTAATCCCATGACTCCATTTCTGAAGCCATGATATTAGTATTTACTATACTTTCTATGCTATACCTTCCATTCCTTACTCTAAATGAAAACTTAATTCCATTATTGCAGCTACCCTAATTTGACTGATATATTCCAAATGGTTCTAGACTTAAGTTCATTACCTGCATTTCAAATAAATATTGGTCATTCATCTTAAAGTAACAAACAGAAACTTGAGCCAAAGATAGGTGACATTTACAGTCTGTCCTCCCCATCTATCAGGCTACTGCTTTGAGATGCCAGTCACCTCTCTTTCATCAAATCTTGATCTCCAATCTGGATCTCCTAAACAGCGAACTTTATAAACTCTTACTTGGTTCCCTGTCACTGAAGAAGCAATGTCGTTCATTTAACAAACTTCTGCAGAGGCCCTCCTTGTGTCAGGGACTGTGCTACATGTAACGTACACAAGATCTCTTGTCCTCGGAACCACTGTCATTTAAGGAAGAGAGGAGCAGCAAACTGGAATAAGTATCAAAGATAAGCATGTGGAGTTGGGGGCAGCAACAGTTAGAGGTTAAGACCAAATGCTGCTGTATTTTAGTCTTCAGAGATGAGCAAGAGTTACTCAGTTAAAGAGGGGAGGGAATGGGTGTCAAAAGCAGAGAATTCAAGCAAATTAATTTAAGAGTGAGGAATCAGTTTTCCATACCCACTTAAAGAGCTTGTACTTTCTGGAAGAGATTTTTAAGTTTCCTAAATTCTATCACGCACATAAATTGCCTCTGATATTTCTTAGAAATACTGATCTGGGACCCACTCCTAGAGATTCTGACCCATCAGCTCAGAGTCTACACCAGGGAATACACATTTTTGACAGGGACCACAGGTGGCTTTGACATTGGGATATTCATAAATTCTGCATACAGAGGGAAGGAGGCCATGAAAGCATCTCAGCAAGCACTAACACATGTAATGCTCCAATTTGCTTTTAACAGATCTCTCTAGGAACAAGCTGAAGGGTTACAGGAAGAATAAGTCCAAGAGAGGTGTATCAGCAAGGACACTGTAGCAGAGCAAGAAAGAGGGGCTGAGGTCCCTCGTCAGGCAAGGATGGCAAGGATGGAAAGAGGAAATGACACTAATCTAGGAGAAATGAAATATGTAGAAGTTGGTGAAAAATCATAGACCAGTGGTGAGAAACAAGGGTAGTGCCCAGGTGTCTAGATTAAAGTTCAAGATGCTCAGTCTGGATGTACTGTATTCACAGTGACGGCAGAACAAGGGTAATAGGACATAGAGATGGGACATTCACAGGAGTAGGATGCATTGGGCTGAATCAATGACTTTAGAATCATTAATCATCAATATAAAGATGAGTATCAAACACCGTGAGAGAATAGACGCACTTATATGGCCAATCTAGAAACTCACACATGCCACTTAAGAGAGTGGATATTCTGACTCCTGGTTACTTCTCCAACTTATTTTTCAAGTGCTATGTACTGCTTTTCTTGTTACAAAATATACTTGTCATTTCTGTCATAAAGTATTTTAAACAAAAAGCCCAGAAAAGATTATAATAAACACTTAGTATCTACTGCCAAGTTTTAACAAATCTTGATATTCTGTCAAACTCACTTTAGAGTTTTTAAAGGAAACTAATCATGAAACCTACAATTGAAGACACTGTGCTCTGTTTTAGTTTCATAACCCCCCCTTGCCTCCTCAGAGATAATTATCTTGCATTGGGTTTAATCATTTATTGGGTGTTATATTAGTCAGCTTTCAGCAACTGCGACCAAAATACCTGAAAAGAATAACTTAGAGGAGGAAAAGTTTATTTCAGGCTCACAGTTTCAGACATTCAGTCCATGCTCTGGCCAACTGCATTGCTCTGGGTTCCAGGTGAGTCAGAACATCATGGCAGAAGGGTGTGGTTGAGGAAAGCTGCTTAGCTCATGACAGGCAGGGAGAGAGAAAGAGGAGGAGCTGGAAACTAAACGTAATCCCCCAGACTTGCTGCCAGTGACCTACTTTCTCGGGCCATGTCCCACCTGCCTAGTTACCATCTAGAAATCCATCAGATGGATCAATCCATTGATTAGGCCACAGCTCCCATAATCTAATCATTTCACCTCTGAAATTCCTGCATTCATGTGAATCTTTGGGGGCCATAATATGTTTCTATACTAACTTTAATATAGGTATGAGTAATACATGCTATTGCTTTGCATGTTTCCACACTTTACATAAATTCTAACAGGCTATAAAGACCATCTGGAATTTACTTGGGGTTTTCTTTTTTTTTTTTTATTTCAAGACTGTTTCTTAGGTTTATCCACTAAAAGGGGCTCTGTATTATTTTAATTGTTAAATAGGTCATTGTTTAAATTTAGTTTATTCATCCCATTTCCTATTGATGGAGTAGCAATTAACAACCTGCTGGCATTCTCTATCCCAGCCAAACCAGTCACTTCTAGAACCTGCATATTCATGTGGCACATGACTTCTGATCTTGGTTTTTCTGGCCTCTCTGCCTGAAATATTTTCCCAGCATTAGCACACTGTACTTTTTCTCCTTTTCTATTTTTTTTTCTTTTAGGGTCCATGCAAACATAATTTTCAATCTTCAACGATTAAGAGAAAATGTATGCATTTTAATAATTATTGGATTAAAATGGTTTAATTCCTAAAAATAAATTTATAGAGTTTTGCTATGTTTCAGTTGTGAAAGTAGCATATTATTTTTAATAATATTCCCTGTATTAGAATGCAGATTTAATATTTCATTTCTCTACCAAATTAAAAATAAAATGATTTATAAAGTAAATTAAACATTAACTTTCCATAGTAAAATGAGGTATGAATGAGTCACTTTCTAAATGTGTACACATACAACCAAGTCTTAATTGTGAAATAGGTACTTAATGAAAGCAATAAGAAACTACATAGTTTGATGACTACATGAGACTAAGTAAAGGTGATAGAAAACAACAGCAGAATACAAGGACTGATACCATTCCTGGATTGTAAAACTACTTCTTCTACATCTAGACTTATTACAAATAATACACATTTGTAAGTAACATGACATGTTTTCCCCTCTGAACAGGAGAAAAATGCATCCAAAATTAACACACACACACCCATACACACAGAAGGCTCAGAAACAGATATTAGGGAGGAAAGCGACTCAAAAGTCAATGAATGAATTTTGATGGATGAAACAGATAAGATAGACATGTCAATTCCAGACCATGCCAGCCAAGAAAATTACAGAGACAGAAATAAATCTTTTTGTGCAAACTGTGCTTTACCAAATAGTAGCAGACCACATAATCCATTTCTATAAAACAATTCAGTGGAATATCTTGGAATAATTTCAAGATTAATTGAAAATACAGCAAAGCACAGGTAGAGAAAGAATTGCATTATTTGGCAGAAGAAAAAGGGAGGCTAGAACATTTTTGTTTTGTTTTGTTTTGTTTTGTTTTGTTTTGTTTTGTTTTTTACAGACAAAAGTCACTAATGGGACATAATGTTGAAAGCGATACCTGCCTTTAAGAATACTGACTAAATGATGCCTTGTTAGTAATCCAAAACAAGGTACCTATAAATTTAAACCTATAAAAAGTTAAACAATTTTGTAAGTTAAAGTGAACATAACAGTCAAATTGCTGCAATGAGATTACATCATAGTTTGTAGGAAAATTGGATTAAAATGGGATGGGGCAGCTGGGGGAGGATCCCTGAGTTGTTAATTCAACAGACTACTGAGTTCCTTATCACCTGACAGAGATCTTTATTCTTTCTGTGCCTTGATTTATCATAGAAGTCATGGAAAGAAAGAGATCCTGATTGAAATCCTTTTTCCATTAGTCATTAATCATGACTGTAGGCAAATTACTTAATTTTATTGAGCTTTTAATTCCTCTAAAACAGGGCTAATTTTACTCTCTTAGACATTAAATAATACATGGGAAGTGTCTTTGCCCACAGAAATCCATAATTTACTTACAAAAACTACCTACCATTTAACCACCACTCACAACACTAGTTCCCTTATTGATAAGATCCAGGTAAAGATTAATGATTTCTACATGGTGTAAACCTTGGTAGAAGTGAACAAATATTAAGAAAATTTCATCTATTTGTGTATAGTGTGTGTTATTTTAAAGTTACATCAACTGGTCATTCTCACCAAAGCTGAAATATCCCTGGTTGGCAAGGTCTTTCCTGGCTACTAAAATAGTATCTGTCAATCAGTGCACCATGTCTTCACTCTGGTTTTATTTTTCTTCTTGGCATCCACCCTCACCTGACACATCCACACTTGAATGCTTCCTGGAGGCCTACCCACACTGGAATGTAAGTTTAGCAAGAGCAGAGAATTTATGTGTTGTTAACTGTTGAATTGCTGGCAAATAATAGTTGCCCAATCAATATTTGCTGAATAAAAGCATATGTTAAAATTACCTAAGGAACATCTCTTAAAAAGAAAATTATCCTGTAAGAAATGTAATATTAGATAACAAAAATTACACACACTTAAATTCCCATTTCTTTTTTTGTTTTGTTTTGTTTTGTTTTTTTGCCGTGCTGGGGATTGAACCCAGGGCCTTGTGCTTGCCAGGAAGGCACTCTACCCACTGAGCTATATCCCCAGCCCCAAATTCCCATTTCTTAGAAGCACCACACTGGACACTACAGGATGGCAGAATCAGAGTCTGTGGTTCTCAAAATATAGGTGAATAACAAAGAGATGAAGAGGCTGAGCTGGCACAGTCTTGGAATAAGGTTAGAACCAGAAATAAACACCAGCTTCAAAAGCAACCTTCGAGCTTCACTGAATGAAGTAATTACAATTGTTTAGTGCATAGTAATCTGCAAGCACTGCTAAAAATGGCACCATATTTTGAGTGTGTACTATATGCAGACATTGGTTTTGATGTTTTATATTTATGACTTCACTGAATCTTTAATCAAAGCCTATGAGTGCTACAGTAGCATTCTTTAGTTGCATGTGTCAGATCTTAAAAAGGTACTAACTTAATCACCTACATGTATTTTGCTTCTCTATGATAAGATTGTTGCCCTAATAAGCAGATTAACTGAGTTTATACCAGACAGAGTAATAAAATTTACCCAAACAACAGAGATGTAAGTACTACACTCCGAATTCATACCCAACTCTTCAAAATTCATATTCTGTCTAAAATATATTCTGCTCCAAGACTTTCTATCAACTTGGAGTGGAAAACATGCATCCAGTTTTCCCGCTTCCCCCAGTGACCACTAAAAATTTCTTCAGCCAGTCTGATTTATTCCCAAAGAAAACCTATTTACCCAGATACCAAGCTAAACCTATTTCAAATGTGAAGAGATCAACTTTCTTTTAATTATATTAGAAAGGTCATTCTATATTGCCTATGGGGCATTTGAGGCCTATATCCTATATCTGAAGCAGAATAGAGAACATACTTGTCACATTCTGCATCATATTTAATATATTAGAAAAAGCTACCTCAAATGTACACCTTAGCCCTGCTTACAAGTCTACTGTGTGAAATGTCATTGACCAACCGTAATAAATAAAACCTATTGAAAGAAAGATGTTCCTTTGTCTGTGTGTACCACTTGATATAAAGACACACACTTATTATCTATCTACATAATTGTATATATATTTATGTCTATATACATGTAATATGTACATAATATACCTTTTACACACTAGCAATTCTGGAATTATCAGGTTGGAAATTTTTAAAATTAACATTAGCTTGCTATACCTAAACAACACAAAAGACTTACTCAGATTTCTTAAGGTCCTAAATTTTTAAAAGGGTTTTCTGCTCTATTTTCATTAAAATTATATCTACTGTTAAAAACAGTAAAAATAATTTCCTCTTCATTGCTTACAATTTTAGAGTTTGTAGCTCACCAAGAGGGGTGGTTTGATTTATTCATTTATGTAATGTAAAGTAGGAATAATCACTTTCCCCTTTTGATTTACTGCATTCTTTTACAAACACTTTTAAAACGAGATACAATGGAAAGTAAAACTATAATTTTAAGATTATACAGATGAATAATGGCAGTAAACTTCCTGGTTTTACACTTTGTCATGATTAAGAATTCTTAGGAGGTAGCCTGTTTTGGGTTTTTTAAAAAAAAAAAAGATTTATGATGCACTTTTTAAAAATCCTGAGTGTGGGCAAAAATTTATATTTGAAGTTAGGCGATATAAGTCAAGTGTAAAAAGACCTTGGATTAATAATGCTTTCCTAACTGTTGCTCTGGGCAGACTTGGGTTTCTATCTGTTCTTTAGCACTGTTTGAAGGAGGTTAAAGGCCACCAAAGGGAAAAGCAGTAAGGGCTTCCCTTAGAATCAATTAAAGTTGATTCCTCGATTACATATTATTGTATGTAATTTTAAAATAAACTTTTTAATTTAGAAAAGTTTTAAATGAGTAGAAAAATTGTGAAAACAATATCAAGTGTCTAGGCACCCTGTGCCTAGTTTCTCCTCTCATTAACATCAAACATTCCTATAGTACATTTGTCCTACTTATTTGACCAATGGTATTAACTCTTATTAACTAATGATAATACTTTATTCAAATGTCCTTAGTTTTTGCTTAAAGTCCTTTTTCTGTTTCAGGACCTCACGTTTACACTTAGTCACCATGTTATGTCATACATTCTTCTTTTTTTTTATGACCTTGATAGTCTTAAGCAGTACTAGAAAAGTATTTTGTAGGTCTCTCAATTTAGATTTGCCTCATATCTTCCTCATAATTCAACAGGGGGGTGGGGTGGGGGCAATGGGTTGTAGGAGCAAAACCATGGAAGTTTTGCCAGTCTCCTCACGTTCCGTCAAGAGCACAGTCTCAAGAAGGCTTTTTACTGTTGATGTGAACTCAACCCTTGCTGAAATGGTATTTGTCAGGTTTCCCCATTGTAAAATTATCCTCCCTGCTTTGGGCTCTATCTTATGAAGAAATTAAAATGCATGCCCCACACTTATGAACTGGGAGCTACACCTCACTTCCATTACACCTTGGATCTTAAATGTCCCCCCAAAAGCTCACATATTGAAGGCTTGGTCCCCAGCTGATAGCAACTTGGGGAGTGATGGGAACTTTAGAGGGAGGGGCCAGGATGGAAAAAGTTTGGAGGTGTCGGGCATGGCCTTGAAGGGGATATTGGGATCCAGCACCCCCTTCTCTATTTTGTGCTTTCTAGATGCTACAAGGTGAGCAGATTCCTTCTGCCACCCACTTCTGCCATGATGTGCTGCCTCACAATAGAGCCATAGCAATTATACTGAGCAACCACGGAATGAAACCTCTGACTCCCTGACCAAATAAATCTTTCCTTCTTTTTTTTTTTTGGAACTGGGAATTGAACTTAGGGACACTTGGCCACTGAGCCACATCCCCCAGCCCTATTTTGTATTTTATTTAGAGACAGGGTCTCACTGAGTTGCTTAGAGCCTCGCTAGGTTGCTAAGGCTGTCTTTGAAATCGCGATCCTCCTGACTCAGCCTCCCCAGTCGCTTGGATTACAGGCGTGCGTGCGCCACGACGCCCGGCATCATTCCTTCTTTTAAATCAATGACCTCAGGTATTTTGTCACAATGACAGAAAGCAAACTAATACAATTTTGTATCTGCATATTTTGTTTAGATTTCTTTTGCATAAGAAATTTGCCTCTTCTCTGTCCTTTATTAAACTGTTCAATACTTATTTACATCAGTATGAATGTTACTTTAAAAGTTACATCAGTATGAACTTGACATGTACTTTTTAAGGTCACTTCTACATCTGGCTACTTGAATCTGTAAAAAATAGTAGTTTCCCAATAAAAAAATTCAATAAATATCAAAATCTTTAAATGTTGTCCACTGTTTTACCTATATTGAAAAATGCAGTAGAGTTGAAAAATAACTTGCATTAAAAACTTGTTTTAAGAATATGATTGTTGACCACATAAAATTTAAATAAATTGTTTCCTTAATTCTTCCATAGAATAATACATTCTAGCTTCAAAGGCTTTTACTCTAATTGGTGATAATGGTATCTATCAAATTAAAAATCAAATATAGGTACAAACACATTTTTATAAGAACACTGAAAACCTATAAACCTAAACTCCTAATCAAAATGTAATACCAAAAGAAGCAAATTTTTATTAGCTGTCATAATTATATAACTCTTCCATGATTACTTCTGCATGTATACCCAGAATATCCACAGTACTTAAGGTGGCCTTTTGAGGACACTAGTGAATACATCTGATTCAATCATTTCAAAGCAGAAGCTTATTAAATGGTGCTTTCTAGACTTTTAAAAAGTAGATAAACATTATAAATTTCCATCAATTTAAAGTAATCAATAGCAACAGATTTCAAAATATAGGTCACAGCAGAGAAAAGTACTGACTGGGTGGAGATAAGTAAAAGTATACTGAAGTGTAGATTTAATATTCATACATTTCCAACATTATAACATTTATTGTGATGGTTAATTTTATGAGCCAATCCGACTGGAGCAAGAGATATTCATACAGTTGGTAAAACATTACTTCTTGGTGTACCTGGAAGGGTGATTTTGGAAGAGAGTAGCATTTTAATCAGCATTTTTAGTGATGATCACCCTTACCACAGAAAAGTGCATTATTCAATCCATTGAGGGTCTGAACAGAATAAAATGATGGAAGGGCAAATGTGAGCTGGGACATCCATCTACTCTTGCCCTAGGACACTGGTCCCCCTGGTCTCAGGTCTTTGATCTGGAACTGACTGTTCAGAAGTCCATTCTCATCACCCCAGTATACCTGACTGTGGGACTAGGTTATATGGTAAATTTCCTATATGCCTAGTTTTCTCCTGACAACTCTACCAATAACAATATAAGGATGACTAAAATAAACCATACCAGCAACAATACTTTATTGGAAGCAGGTAGCAGTTTTAGGCAAATGAGTGAGAGAAAAGTAAATGTTTTGATGAAGTAAGAGAGTCAAAATCTTCCACAATGTACAACATTTAATTTTGTAAGGCATTTAATTTTCTATGTTTTATTCATGTCAAAAAGATGTTGCCTAAAACTTGTTTTCCAGAGTTAAAAGGATACTAAGGGAGGTGCAGTGGTGCCTGCCTGTAATCCCAGCACCTCTGGAGGCTGATGCAGAGGGATCAAGAGTTCAAAGCCAGCCTCACAAAAGTGAGGTGCTAAGCAACTCAGTGAGACCCTGTGTCCAAATAAAATACAAAAAAGGGCTGAGGATGTGGCTCAGTGGTTGAGTGACCCTGAGTTCAATCTTTGGTATCCCCCCAAAAAGAGGATACTATTAAGTTTGCATAATGTATCAATGCAATTTCATATTTATTTTAGACAACAGAGCTAATTACTAAAAGCTGAAGAGAAATGGGGGTTTTAAAAGTTAATCATATACATTTTTTTTAATTGCCAGGATAATTAAACTTCCAAAGAGGTAGGCCCCTGACTGACCTAACTTATGCTGGGATGTCAATTCTATCTCCTTAATGTTATGATATATCAATAAACTAATCCATGTAGATGCAACCAAAATATCTTTTGTAATAGAAATTAAGTACTGACTGTAGGAAAACCAAATTATACTTTTGTCAGATAAATAACAATGCTATATATTAACTATTCATTTTACTCAGAACATGTACATATTTGGAGCCCATCATTCTGCGCTATGAGAATTTAATACCACAAAGACTTAAAATGAAGTGGAATGAGATTTTTAAATGTAAAAACTAAAAACCCCTTTTTTATTCATTTTTATCTTTTGTGCTGAAATTTCTTAAATTAGCACCAAATTCTAATCATGAATTATATACATTTGCTAGTGTGCAAGTGATTATATAAAATTTCTACCAAAAATGCAAACAAAATAAAATTCAACTATACTTAATGTTAACTTCAACAATCCATATACAGAAAAATAGAATAAAAAATTCCAGGGTTTTGTTTTCTAAAATGGATACAATGAAGATTTAATTTTCTTCTTTCCATTTTTTAATTCAGCTCCATGCCTAGAAATGTTGAGGACCCTCACTCACTCCCATGGTTGCAAAGAACCTTCAAAATGTTTGGACCCTCCAAATTTGTGCTGGAAACCTCAGTCAGTAGGTGGAGCTCTGCCAGAACCCTGTGGATTGAACATTTCAGGATGGCTATGTTGGTCACTTGTAGGTGGGTGTGTGCCCAGAATACCTGGCCATTATTGGGGCACCCCTATCTGGTCTCCGTGGATATAAGCCCTCGAGTGAGGGACCATAAGCCCTTGTTGACTGGGACCTCCATGCCCTGAAGCAGATGCCCCTGGACCCCAAGTCCGACAAAATGCCCAGGTCTTCCCACCCTCTCCTGCTGGAGGAAGATGGAAGCAGGAGCTTCTCCTTATATCTTATTAACAAATTAAAGTTTCTTTTAAGGTATCAATAACACAGTAATAGAGCAATAATAAAACATTAAAGGATTCATAGTTTCTTGTTGTCACCACCATATTCAAACTACTTAGGGTCCTTGATGCCACCTTTAACACTTCACTAGAGGCAATTTATTGAACAATGTACCTCCCATCACTACCTCTATTCATGTAGGCATAATTATTTATTTCAATCTAGTAATGCCAGTTTAGAGTTAAAATATTTATATAAATGACACCAGCTGCCAAACAACAAAACAAAAAAATTTGAAATTTGAAGCATAAAAGCTATGGCACTTTTCTTAATTCCAAGTAATACAAAGTACAAACATTGATTAGCAATGGGAAATTGTCATCACAAGAACATTAGACGAAAAACAAATTTGTCAAAATTTTAGTAGAATTGTAATGGTATCCTACTTCTATTTTTGCAAACCCTGATGCTTTCAATGTCATCTTTCCCAGCCAGTTACTTGGTGTTGATTTCTGGCTAACTCAACAAGCAAGCATTTAACTATTTGCATCCAAGCCAGTTACCTCTCAAGGTGACCTGTACTAGGCAATATCATCTCAGCTGATTTAGGGAACAATCAGACAAATACAGTAGCATTATTCATAGTAAACAAAACTTGGAAACAATACAAATGTCCACCAGCTGATCAATGGTTAAACAGAATGTGGTCTATCTAGGCAAGGAATCATTATTGGGTCTTCAAATGGAAATAAGCACAGATATATGCTCCAAAAATGGAATAATCTTGAAAACATGCTAAGGGAAAGAAGTCAATCACAAAAGACCACACATATATAATTCCATTTATAAAAAGCACCAAGAAAAGGCAAATCTCTAGAGACAGAAGTGCATCAATATTTGCTCAGAGAATGAGATATCTGAAGGAGTAAGAAGGTGAGCACTAAAGAGCACCAGCAATGAAAACGTACTAAAGTTGAGTGTGGTGAGGATCACACAACTCTGAATACACTAATTATATGCTTCAAATACACAGGCTGTGGGGTATATAATCATTCCTCAGGTCAGATTCTTCACGATCTTGGGGTGAGATTATCATGAATTTAGGGGGGACCCTAAATCCAAAATTTGGCACCCTTATAAAAGAAAGGAGAGGTACATTTGACATGCAGAGACACAGGAAGAAAGGCACGTGAAAACGAGCCTCCAGTAGGCACCAATCTTAGAGACAGCTGGAGTACATTTCTGTTATCATAAGCTTCCAGGTTGGTGGCAGTTTGTTACCACAGTGTCAGGAATCTAACACAGTCTTATTTTGTAATTTTTAAAGTTTTAAAATACTGAAATATTTGTAGACATGAAGTTGCAAAACTAGTGCACAGAGTTCCTTAAGCCCTCATTCAGCTCTCCCCAATGGTGACATCTTTCGTAACTGTAATACAACATGGAAACCAGGAAAATGACATGGAAACAAACACTGGTAACTACAAACCTTATTTGGTTTTCTGCAGCACTCATCTTTGTGTGTGTGTGTGTGTGTGTGTGTGTGTGTGTCGCGTGCGCACGTGCTTTCCTATACCATTTAATCCCATACACTGATGACCACAAAGGAAATTTCTTTTGTGATTCTGTTATAACTACATCCATCCTCCACCCTCGTCCCACTAGTGTATTTCTATCTCCATATATGGTCATTAACAAGATATTATATAAATCACACATCATACATTCTTTCCAAACTGCTTCTTCTTTATTAAGTATAATGACTTTAAGTTCTATTCAGATTGCTGCACTTTATCAATAGTTTCTTTTTACCGCTGAACAAAATTTCATTGAACAGATATACTACTTTGATTAACCATTCACTCCTTAAAAACCAATTAGGTTGTTTCTAGTTTGTAGCTTTTACAAATAAAACTGCCATGAAATTTCATATACAGATTTTTGCAAGTAAATAGCTTTCATTTATTTGAAACAATGCCCCAAAGTGCAATTTCTAGATCATATAGTAAATGCATGCTTAGTTTTATAAGAAATGGTCAAATTATTTTCCAGAATAGCTACAGTTTTTTACACGTTTACCATCATATAACATAAACACTATTATTTGTTGTTATTTAGCCATTCCAAGAAATGTGTATGTGATCTCACGGTTGTTTTACTTTCCATTTACCTAATGGCTAATGATACTGATCAACTTTTCATGTGCCTACTTCTCATTACAGTCTTTTTCAATAAAATATTTCTTCATATCTTATATTTATTTTCTAATTGGCTTGTTCATGTTTTTGTAGTTGAGAATTCATTTTTTTATGTATTATGGCTACAATGTGATTTGTAAATACTTTCAAATCAGTAGTCCATCTTTTCAAATCTTCATAGAGTCTTTTCACAGTAAAAGTTTTTTATTTTGGTGAAATCAAATTTATCATATATTTATTTTGTGGGTTGTGCTTCTCAGTATCACATCTAAGGGGTCTTTGCCTAGCTCTAGCTTTCTTTGTTTTATTTTTTTTTAATATTTTTTAGATGTTGATAGATCTTTTATTTTCATTTATTTATATGTGGTGCTGAGAATTGAACCCAGTGCCTCACGCATGCCAGGCAAGTGCTCTACCACTGAGCCACAACCTCAGCCCTCTTTGTTTTAATGAGAAACAAGGAGAAATTATGTAATTTACATAGTTTCATTAAAATTTGCATGATCCTAGTCTTTTGAGACACACCCCACATCCATTCTTACATTCATACACTTTGGATATAGGCTAGCAGCTATGAAGTGATCTTCCACGACCCACTAGCAGAAAAGCCTGTATGTAATGTTGAAATTAAAGACACCTGCCTCCTAAAAGCTGGTTTCCTTTGAGTCTTTTTTCTCAAGGAACAAATGAGATCCTGAAAGATTTCATATATACCCTGAGCATCAAGTACCCTTACATTTCAAAACATTCTTGCAGGTATCAATTCCTACCTCCATCCTTTAGCTAAGCAGCAGGCCATCTGTAACAGAAATTTCTAGAATCCTTGAGTCAGTCACTTGGCTAACAGTTTTATTGAGATATAACCTACTCACAGCCATGCAGTTCATCCATTTTATAGTTTATAACTCAACAGTTTCAGTATATTTATGAAGTTCTACAACTCAAATGTTTTAACTAACTCACTAATGTAAGAAAGGATTGCCATCATTTTAGTCTATCTTTCAAAAACTAGCATTTACTCTTACCATAACTTCATACAAGATTGACTCAACAAGGTCTGTGAACACTGTCTTCCTCAAAATAGGACACTTAAAAATTAGCCAATGTCTACATCCACCCTGGCATATAACTATCTTCTCCTATTTTTTTTTTTCATTTCATTTGTATGAACTTGACTGAGATGATACTCAAAACTCAAGTAGGCTGAAAAATGAAGAAGATCAGGGAGTCCCATGCTCCTGTAAGCCCTCTGTTACAGGAGTAAGTTTTAGAGGAGAACTAACTTACTTATTAAGGGATAATAAGTAAGTCTAACACAAAAAGCCTCACATTTACTATACAAAATAACAATTGCAGACACAAAAGAATATCGTTAAATTCTATCTCTACCCCCAGGATGAAATATATGCAATATAGTTGAGGTTTCAATAAATAAAATTTTAAAACCATTTTTAAATCAGCTGAGTGCTTTCACACTTGGACACTTATTATGCTAAAATTAAAACATAAGGTAAAAATTCTATTTAAACCTTAAAACTGATCTTTCACTTACATATTCAAAAATAGATGAAAAAAAAAACTCCTAAATGGATTGTAAAACAGGAGTTACAAAATATTTATTTTGCAAGATATTTAACCAATTAATTTAATCTGAATTTAACCCACTAATACACATGATTTACATTCAATGGTATAATTTACTTATTAACAAGTGGAGTCTTTAGCGTTCAAACTTCCATAACCTTAAAAGCAAATTCTGCACCAACTCTAAATAATATTCTTTTATTTTCATTAGATGCTCAAGTAGACTCATACTCTAAAGTACATGTCTGTTGTAACACTCTAAAGAGTTTTAATTTGTTGCAAATCAAATTAAATTTCATTAGCAAAGGCAAAAAAAATGCATGTTAAATTTTAGATTCGTGCTTAAGTGCATTTCATTTTGGATCCTGAACTACTTTACAAAGCTGACATGGCTTAAATCAAACACTTGTACCACATCATCAGTAAGTCATAATCAAATACACTTCATTATTTTTTTTTGTCTTGAGATGCTTTATAAATTTGTTGTTTTAAAGCTTATGCATCTCTTTAGAAAAACCATTTTTGGGGAAGTTAGTCTAAGAAGTCATAATTATTTCAATACTCAAAGGTATGCAACCAATAGGGAGCTGAGCTTATACAATCCATTTAGAAGAAACAAAGGAGAGTTCATAATTAAAAAGGTTCTCAAGCATGTTACACTAAACATTCTTGAAAGGTAAGATGCACAAAGATACCAAAAAAGTTAACACCAAATTTCCTAAACAACTTGCTTTGATTGTAGAGTTTATGGTCATTTCTGGTACTGCATCCATTAGGTTGTATGGTAATAAAATTAAAACCCAAATAAAGTGATTTTTATATGAACAATGTTGGCAGGATGCATGTGCTGCCAACACTACTAAATGCCCTTTTCTCAGACCTATGAAAATGTTTACTTGTTTCCAAATATACAATCAATCTTATACAGACAATGCAGTTTTTTTAAATAGAGAATGAAAAACAGTTTTAAAGTTGTTATATCAAGATACCTGGCTGGGCGTGGTGGTGCAGGCCTGTAATCCCAGCACTTGGGAGGCTGAGGCAGGAGGATCGCGAATTCAAAACCAGCCTCAGCAACTTAGCGAGGCCCTAAGCAACTCAGTGAAACCCTGTCTCCAAATAAAATACAAAATAGGGCTGGGGATGTGGCTCAATGGTCAAGTACCCCTGGGTTTAATTCCCAGTACCAAAAAAAAAAAAAAAACCTGAAAAAAGGAAAGCAGGCTGGCTTCACCAATCATGTTTTCTCACTGTTCTCAGTAAAAATTACAAAAGAGGAATGATTCAATGTAGGAAAATGAACATGCTTTTACATCAAGTTGATGTTCAACTGTCTCTTGCTTCTGGGCCTGCTGTGAGGTAGCATATCATGGCAGAAGCCCATGGTAGAGGAAAGCTCTTCAACTCAAAACTGGAAGGAAAAGGGAGGGGCAGGGATCCAATATCCCCTTAAAGGGCACACGCCCAGTGACCTGACTTCCTCCTGCAAGACCCACCTTCTAGAGATTCCACCAGCTCCCAACAGTGTCCTAAGCTGGTGATCAAGCCTTTAACAAAGGGCCTTCAGGGACACATCCAAAAGATAGCAGAGACTACATCTTTCTTCAAGCAGCTGCCTAACTGGGCTCTGTGCTCTGTCAGGCAGCACAAAGGATGGGAAGAAAAGCCCAGGACCAGAGAGAAGACTCGCCAGATATGTCTTCATTCCTCTGTGGGTGAGAATACAGAGAAGCACCTTGCAGCTCAGCAAAGTACAAGCCACTGTGACTTCTGTAGCCATCTGAAGAGTGACAAGAGAATATTAATTTGGACAGAGTAACCTGTACAAATTATAGTCAAAATTTCAAAACATTTCAGCTCCCTAAAAACAGATCTTTCCTTAACTTTCAGGTCTATCATCCACTTTCCTGTTTTGGATTATTAGTTATCTAAGAAATGCATTGCATAGGAAGGAGGGACTCTACTTCACACTGTCTCATTTAGCCTCCATGTTAACAACTCCGGGAAGAGACTATTAGTACCTCCACCACTTCTGCAGACAGAAACCACTGGGGTCACAGAAGGAGCATTCAAGATGGTAGATGAAGTTGACACAGAAGAGCTCCCAAGTCTATCCCATCACCAAACTGCTGTACCATCTCAAAAGAAGAGTCTTCTGTTTCAACATAGTTTATTTTTATTTCATTTTTTAATAAACCAATATATGTCCCCAATTAAAACAAAAACTAATGACCTAGCAAAGTGTTCCTATTTTAAGACTATACGAATATTTGCTTTAGAAAAGCTGACTAGAAAGGGAAAATGGACACACGCATGCATATGCATCCCTCTGCAGTTCTTCCTTTGGGTGGGGAATACTTCGTCCCAAGAATTTGCCCTGACCTACCTTAAATAAAAAGTGTAATTGCCAACCTTTTCTACTTTTCTCTGGTTCTAAAAGTGCATGATTCAGTAGATGGTTCTTTTGTTTGGAAAAATATAATGAAGCATTTCATAAATGCCAAGGTAGGTTGGAGCCTAGTTGTTACAGGTTGAAAGTTAAATTTCCCTGTTTAATAAAGTAACAAAGAATGTAATTTTAGGAAGAGAGCTAGAAGTGGAGATAGACATGGATTGCAAGTAAGACTGGACCCCTCCAACAAAGGAGGAGAAGATGGGTGTAAAGAATGAGAAACCATCAGATAACCTCTGCTTAGGATTCCTAAGCAATTGTAAGTTGTTCTCTTCCAGTGCTATGCTGAATCACCTTTCTTATTTATCTCCAAGACTGCAATTTGTCTATGTTATATAAAAGTTTTTTGCTGCTGAAAAGAAAGAAACTAGGAACAAAGTTAAGGAATTCTGATAGGAACAAGGCTACAGAATCCAGGATGGCAGGAAGGGAAAGAGCTGTGACCAACAACCCAATCAGGGTATGAGCAGGCATTCAGAACAATAGAAAATCAGAGGACATTCACTGGCACCCCAGCCTCCAAAGTACTGAGGATGGGACTGAACTTTCCAGAATAAAGTGGATGGGATAATTTTGGTTATTAAGAGAATATGATTGCAGAAGTCCAGGGAATTTGATGAACACGAATTTACCAGAAAAAAAAAATAATAATGATAAAAAATAAAATTAAAGGAAAGGGTTGAGAAAGGGTGAAAGAGGAGGAGGAAAGAAAATGAAAACTATGAAAATAAAATTAACAAAAAAAAAAAAGAGAGAGAGAGAGACGAGAGGGAGGAAGGAGGAAAGAAGGACAAGTTCTGAACAGGTTTTTTCCCCTGCTGTTGATGAAACCAAGGGACATAAAGGTGTTGCCAGAGTTAACACTGCATGTTCAAATCTACAACAAAGAGCTGAGTAATTTTACCACCTTAGAGTTCATCTAGTTCAATCCTCTCCAATGCATAAAAAGCAAAAGTGACTTCCAGAAAGGTTCCGAGCCAGCCTAGTGTCTTACAACTCTTTAGGGACATTCTGATCCTATCCTGATGTTTATCCCTCAGTACTACTCACTTTTGGAAGATTATCATAAGAAAATTCAACTTAGTACAAATGCTCTGAACTATTGCTTACGAGAATGTCAGGGAACTTTATTGTTGAAAGAGGCACAGATAATTATTTCCACTGATTTGAATTTCCTTGTTTGATAATTCTAATTTTTCCCCAACTCATAAGCCATCTTCTCAATGTTTGTGTCTCCCTAGCAACTACATCCATACTTTTCATTTACACACACACACACACACACACACACACACGCAAACTAGTATTTATACTTCCAGCACAGTGATTATTACACTTGCCAAATGATGCAATAAACTCCTTAATTGTGCCAATACTAGATGAGAATATTATGATGAACATAGCCCAGGCCTGACTCTCGTGAAGCTTCAGCCCAGTGAGGAAACAATAACAAAAATCTGTAATTAGGGATATAAAACTCTACATTGTCAAGGGGCCCAGAAGCAAGGCTCTGGTAATGTTTTATTGACTTCACAGGGAGTCATCCTTCTGGGGGTGGGAGCAGCAGTGTTTCCAGTTCCTAGTTCAGTTCCTGAATACTGCAGGTGTTTACTTACAGGCTTCACCTTACTGAATTTTGAAGAACAGACTCTTCCATATCATATAAGCTTATCTAGAAAATTCATTCATTTATTCATTAATAAGGCTAACTACTAATATATGCTAAGTACTACATGCTAAGTACTACAGCAAGCATTCAGAATATAACACCAAACAAAATGTACCCAGCTTCAACCCAGAAATCTTTTTAAGTTACACACAATTAACTAACTCCAGGTGTGAAATGTATTTTAATAGCAGCAAGAGGAAGGGAAGTACCAAGTCTAGTTTGATGCAATCACATGAACTTCAACAAAGGTTGTTTTCAATAAGGTCAGAAGTATGCTTGGGTATTGATGACTAAGACTGCTAACATGCAGAAACAGGAGAAACCAAGCTACCATAGACCTGGGTCAATTAATACCAGGAGGAGGGAATATTCTTAGAAGATGAAGGTAGAAAGGGCTTTAATCCTGGAAGGGTGTTGGGATGCAGGATGTTCCAAGTGAAACAAGTAAGAGGCGAGGCCTAGTGAAAAGTCTTTGGATCACAGGGGGTGTCTCCCCAAAGGGAATTGTTGGCCCCAGTCTCTTGCTCTTCCCTTTTTGATCCCTGATCATGACATGAGGTTTTGCCCTGCCATGTGCTACCGCCCTGATGTGCTGTAACCAAGCCCTTAAGGACTGAAACCTGCAAAACTGTGATTCAAAATAAACCTTTTCTCTTCATAAGTTAATTATCTCAGACATTTTATTATGGTGACAGAAAGCTGACTAACACAGTGATATATAAGGTGACACCAAAAAGACAAATATGAGGTAACAAAGTTCAAAAGATATAGTATTAGAACACAAGAGGAGAACTTGGAATAGCCTCTGCTTGAAATAAAAGTTCATGAGGAAAAAGCGCAGCAATGGGATTCTCAGACAAATAAAGAAGGATAACATTGATTACATGATATCTCCTGAAACTACAAATGAAAGGGCAGTGAAATCAGCCCCAGCAATGTTTGGGTCATGAACTGAGTGAGTGAAAACAGCAAATCCTCTCTGCTTGGGATGTGTCCAGCATACAGAAGGAACTCAAAAAATTGCTGTTAAGTGGGCTAAAAAACTGATTTGTCACTACAGGAGACATAGCTCTGCTATAATATTTTTTAACATCGTCACTGAGTTTTTATAACTCATCTACTCTTTCCTTCCTTATCCTTCTTTTCCTTTCCTGTATAATTTTTCGAACATTTAAAGAGCACCTACGATATGCTGAGCAAACCATCGAAGCTAAAGCTAACGCTATTTTAATACTCGACTCCCCATAGGCAATAAACGTGGACTATCAGTTCTTCTTTCCACTCCTGGAACAAATGCTAAGAGCAGCCTTATGGCACCAGCACCCAATGACCAACATTACAACTGAGAATTGCAGGCCCTCAGAAGAGAAGGCAAGGGCAGAATAAGCCTATGGAAGAAGACTCTGGAGCAAGAGGTGCCACCAGGTCTTTCCAGCTACATCAAGTAGGCAAACATGATTCTTAAATTAAGCATGCATTACTAAACATGTCTAATAAGAGAAACAAGATCCCACAAATGAAGAGTGCATTGTAATGACTGTCCCTGATATTAAAATGATTTTGCTATCCAAGTTAAACTGATAAACAGAGACAGTTTTCCCAGGGTATAGACAGAGACTCCTTCACCTTACATCTTAATAAAAACTTCCTTCTCTCTGATGCCTTTGGGCTTCAAAGGTGATTGCCTGAAAGTGGAACGGCACTGTGACTCTTTCTTCAGTTAGCCAGCACTGTTCAACAGAACACCCTGAGCTGATGGAGGTGTTCTGAATCAGCACTCTCCAAAACCCCAGCCACCAACCATGCACAGTAAATGGATACTTGAAAGTAAAAAAAAAGTAACTGGGCAAATGATTTTTAAATTCAATTTTAATTAATTTAATTTACATAGCTATATGTGGCTAGTGGCTGCCCTGATGGACAAAGCAATTAGGCCACTGATCTGGTCCCAGTACTCATAAATAGAAGCTGGTATATAAGAGATTACATTGCCTCTTTTTCTACCTGTAACAGAGAAATCAGAATTCCCTCCAACCCAGAATAGCAGTTAAAATAAAGTGTGTGTGTGTATCTCGTATATGTTATATATATTATTATATCATCATTTTTTTTGTTTTTGTTTGTTTGTTTGGTACCAGAGATTGAATTCAGGAGTTCTGAACCACTAAGTCACATCCCCAGCCATTTTCAATTTTTTTTATTTTGAGACAAGGTCTCCCAAAGTTGCTTAGGGCCTTGTTAAATTGCTGGGGCTGGGTTTGAAATTTGTGATCCTCCTGCCTTAGCCTCCAGAGCCACTGGGATTATAGGCATGTGCCACCTCACTCAGCTAAAATAGTATATTCTTCATAAAGGATCAATGAGCAACACGTTACTGAAGTTCCCTTATTCCACTCATTAATATATTGGCCATGTGACTTATAATAATCCTTTTAATTTCTCTGAACTTCATCTGCATTATCACAAAGGTAAATAATAGTACACAAAGTGAACCAGCTGGATACTTTATAATCTTTTCAGCTGTAATAAATATGATCTAAGTCATACCTCACAGTTTAAAAGGCATAAAATTAAGGCCAAGATGCCCCTGATGCCTCATTTATTGAGTAACAGCATTTGAAGGAAAAAGTACTCATTATACTACAACCACAAGGTACAACTTCAGCAACGGACAATTTCTTCAAGTGAGCATCTTACAGTTCAGGAAATACAAACATCTACTAGAGGTGTCATAAATCATTATAATAACATCAATCACAATTTGTCTTTTATTATCAACTAATCAGATGTGGTTTACTCTTAAAATATTTTGAAGTCCAAAAATATTGTTAATATCATGTCAATAAATAATGTCTCATTAAAGTAAAAACTTACTAAAAGGGTAAGATAATGTTTCCCACAGCAAAGCCCCACCCCCATTTTATTTTCTTATTAATGGCTTAGGTTAAAGTTAGACCTGAAAATTGCATTTCTAGAGATAAAGTGTCAAATTCACTTTCAAATTTACTATATTTTCACATATAAAAGTCCATATGAATACCTTATAGTTTGTAGTAACATTATACCTTAGAAATGAAATTCCAGAGACCATACTGATGCTGAGTTTGACTCTGTAAAATCTTTGTTTTAAAATGTCCCCAAATATATTTTATTGTCATTAGAAATGATTAGTAAGGTCAGAATAATTACAGTTAGTTTTCCATATATAAAATTTTAAATTTATGGTGAAAATTAATATAAATTTTTATATGTGGATCTCACATTCTCCCACATTAACAGCATACAATTAAAAAGTCAGACATAAATGAACACCCTCTTAAAATCATGAATCAAACTCAATGTTCTTTGAACCTTAAAAAAGAAAAAGAAAAACCTAAAAAAACTAGTTCAAAAACAATAAAGAAAGAAATAATCACACTATTCAGTATTATTCAATGAACAGAGAAAACCAGGACTGGATGTGGTTACTAATTATTTCTAAATACTTCTAATTACGAGCAATAAAGGGAAATGCTGCTGAAAGCAATTAATTTGTAAATAAACAAAGAAGCATTTTCAAAGAAAACTCAAAGTCACTTTCTTCAAGCCATCTTTCAAAATGAAATATAAAAACAAAGATTCCTTTTCTAAGTTCATTTCACTGTCTTTAGAATAGCCAACATTCGCTACATTACTTTTAAAACAGCCTATGAAATTACTGAAATTGGATGATGTAACTCATAAGCACACTTTAAGACATAATATCAAATCAGTCGCAAATATTTATTCATCCTTTACTAACAAATGCAAGGAACCAAAGACAAAGAGAAGAAAAAAATAAAACAAAATCAGCTGATGTACTTATGCAGCTCCTAGTCCTGAGAAAGACACAGGGTAGAAAAACAGAAAAAGGGTTGGAGGTACAAAAGAAGGGCAGCCATCAGACAGACCAATGGGAAGACATAGCTGCACATGGGGAGGGAAAGAGCTGTGCATTTGGGAACTGCTGATGTCTATTCTTGAAAAAAAAATCCCCCTTTGATGCCTGGCTACATCATTTGCAATATTATTCTCTCAAACACCACCTTAATATGCCAGCCTGGCAAGTTGCCTAGCCTAAATTGCACAGAAGAGCCACTCAATAAATGTTGCCCAAATGAATACATAAAACTTTTTGCTCTCTGCAAAGCTGGTCCATATAAAAGTTCAAGACTTCATTCAGACCCAATCAAGTGTCTATTCATGAGCAGCTGAACAGTTTCAATCTGCAATTTACATTCTTGAAATTAGGTCCTTTCTTGCCTATGTAAAATCATTCACCCATTTAATCATCAATCATTTATTGAGTACCTGTACATTGGAATACTGAGAAAAATACTCTGCCTTTCTACCTCTTAAAAATCCAGTGCGGGTAAAAAAGTTTTTTAATAAATTGTATCTAAAGCAACAAGGAAAATGTAAATGGTAAGTGCTATGCAGCGAATTAAAATGGCGTGATGTCAAAGACAAGGTAGCTCCTTTTGTGGTCACAGAAGAGGTCTTCCTGACCCCTTCAGAAATAGATCTTGGATCAAGGATTCAAATGCAAAAGTTTATTAGGGAGGTGGAAAAAAAATATCAAAAGCTGGTGGGGAATGGAAAAGGAAATGAAGTTACCAATAAAGGGTTTCTTATAAGCACAACAGCCATAGGTAGCAACTTCTGTTAATCCCACTGGGGAAAGTCGGCGCCTGCTCCTCAGGGATAGGGGAACTCTCCTGGGATAGAGAATTCTCCAGTACTTCAGCTCTGCTGGGAGACTCAAGCAGGAAACAGGCATCAAGAAGGGGAAGAAATGACAGGTACTGGTGGTTGTCACAGGGTGAGGTAGTGAGTGAAGAAGCAGAGTGTAAAAAGAAACACAAGAAGAAAGAAATCATAACACGAAGAATATGCATAAACTCTCCTCAAAAGAAGAAATAAGTACAAAAAATTGTGATAAATAAATCCATGAGAGGTAATTTGGAAGGGTCAGCAGACAGGGAAGCACTAACACTGCTGCCAGTTAAATACTCTGAAACAGAGTGACCATTATAGATCCTCAACTTGCAAACCTTTAGTTTTAAAAAAATGGTGGAAAATGTAACTAGCAAGAAGATACAATATACAAATCAGTCCACTCTCTGGAAAATGAATGAATAAAAATATTACTCTAAAACTGTATTTATCCAATATTCAAATATCCATGTACTTCTAAAGAAAATTTGTCACTGTCTGTTTAAAAGTTAGACATTGTGAAAAAATGCATTCTATGTTCTGAGCTATCTATGTGACATACCATGAGTGGGATGGGGAATAAATAGCATGTCTTAAAAGACCATCTTTGTAGTTCATAAAATCAGTTTTTCATAACAATAAAAGGTCAGTAAAATAATAGAACTACGTTGTGTTTTAAAAAAAAATTAAAAAAAAACTTGGTTTTCTCCAAGGCATCTGCACACGAAATCTCTATTCTTCAGTCTTCCGGAAAGCATCAAAACACAAAAGAATTATCCTGAGAGACAAAATCTTTCCTCTTCCCTCTCTTCTGCCTTCAGTGAATGATTTACTGTTCAATATGGGTTAACTCAGGTCAGCTAACAGCAAAGAGGGAGCTGGTATTCAACTTTCATGCAGAGCAGAATGGAAAACAGTCCCTGGTTATTTATCCTGTCATGACTTAGGGACATTTGGAATAGTCGATAACGTTTTTAAATTCTTGATTTCATGAGTTACCTCTGCTACTTTGAAATGGTCCTTTGAAGATATGGGTGTTGACAGGGCAGAACTTGTAGTGTCCTGAGAAGTACAAAGCCCTGCTCAAGGGCCCACACAAGGAGAGATGTTGAAAAAATCCCTAGGTCACACGTGGTGATATGCCAGATGTTGCCATTTAATTGTGTAGTTAAACCAAATGAACTAGTTTACCCACTGGATTAATGTGTCATTAGACTCCTGTCTCTAAAGCACACTTTCACTTGCACCTCACCTAAAGGCTGTTGTGTGGGTACTACATAACTCACAGACAGTGGGTGCAAGTGTAAATATTTTATAAAAAAAGTACAGTTTTGAGAGATACTCTTCTTCAAAAGTAAATTTAACTCATAAAGTGCTACAGAGTTCACCATTATTGCTGTATGATTTTTCCAGGTAGATAGATGGAAAAAGAACTTCAGGCAATAACAAAAGCATGCACAAGATTATGCAAAATCATTACATTTGAGGAACTGAAAGGATTGCACAAGATTGCTGGCTTAACCTATGTGAGGTGGATGAATAAATCAAGAAGAGTTTTGAGCTTCCTTTGTATAACAAACCCTAAAGTGAATTTTCTTGGGGTGGGGGGGACAATGCAGAGAGTGAATTGCTTACACTATCTTAAAAGACATTTTATTTAAGTAAGGCATTGCCACAACACCTATATAATTGTAAACAAAATTGAAACTCCATTATATACCTGAGACTCCTTATAACAATTATTACCTGTAAGGCAATAATTAAGAATCTAGAGCCGGGTGTGGTGGCACACACCTGTAATCCCAGGAACTGAGGAGGTTGAGGCAGGAGGATCCCAAGTTTGAGGCCAGTATCAGCAACTTAGCAAGACTTTGAACTTGGTGAGACCGTGTCTCAAAATAAAAAATAAAAAAGGCTGGAGATGTAGCTCAGTGGTAAAGTGCCCCTGGGTTCAATCCCCAACGCCAAAAAAAAAAAAAGGAAGAAATCTAGGTTTATAATTATATCACACAGAAAATTCACCCTCCCTTAGTTTCCATTAACATCTTATTTTAGGTTCAATTTTCTGCCCAGCAATCCAATATATTAATTTATTTCTCCAGCTACCTTTTGCTAGAGGTGAAGGTTGGGGCAGGGAACAGCCAGCAAAGTATGGAATGCACTGAGATTGTTCTGAAAAGACAAAATTGACAAAAATTGTGACAGCAAAGGATGTGACAGCCTTAGAATTCTGACCTTAGAGCCTGAAAGCAATCAACACGAATTCTTTTGTATCATGGGTAAAATAGCAAATATTTCCTGTTATTAAAACTTTTTTGGCTTACCTTTCCAAGACTAAAGCAGAGCTGCTGATCAGATAACTAAAATGTGACAATAAAAAGGTTATTAAGAGTGCCTCTGTGCTGTGGGGAAAAGAGTATTGTATTTCTACTGGGAAGGAAACTTACTTATAGTCAAAGGCTTAAGTTGCCCAGGATTGCATTCACCTCTCTGGTTACAGCAAAGGCTTCAGGACACTTGACAATCAGGGCTGGCCTGCTGTGGGGGAGAAGAGCCAGAAGTGATTCCCACTTAACTATCCAGGAAAGAAGACTCAGAGTAATCTTGAAGTGCATCACACCTTTGCTGTGTGTTAAAGCTGAAGAACCACACCAACAATAGACAAATGCAAGGCAGTTAGTATTAGAAAGGAACCTTTTGGCCCTGACTCCCCAGTGTGCTCAAGTTCCTTGGAACCTTGGACCACCCACATGTTAGCTATGCTAACTATCCTCTTAAACTAAAGTGGAGATATTTATTCAGAATTATGGTTTATACTTACGGGGGAACAAATCTTTACATGGATTTTAAACATTACACTTATAAGAACTGTTTAAAAAAAAACTACATCTGTTGAATAGAAAACTCTGAGGTAATGAAGTGAGCTTTAATGTTTTTTATTTTTAAAATCTTCCCCTTGAAAAAGTGGTCTATACATTCCTCATAAAAATATATTTCAGCAATATTTGAAAGGAATCTACAATGCCTAACCATGATCTATACAACATATAATCTTAGTTTAAAAATAGCTCAAAGTTTTTTAAAAAAAGTATAAATAGAAGGGTTAAAAGAAGAATATTTATTTACTGATGTAATACTAAATTTAATCTATTAGAAACATCTAATATGCTTTTGTTGGAGCTAGGAAAGTATCTCAATGGTAGAGTGATTGCCTAGCATTCACAAGGCCCTGGGTTCAATCCCTAGCACTGCAAAATATAAATAAATAAATAAGTAAATAAATAAATAAATAAAGTTATATATACACATATATATGTACATATGTACATATATGTACACATATGTACAGACCTATATATGTATGCTCTACTTTAATTAGGAATAGAATTGTGTTAAAATCATCTTCACATTTTCTACAACTTACATTTTTAAGGGCAAGTTTTTTGGTTTTGTTTTCTTTTAATGAATGAATGCACTTGAGTTTATCTTTCAGAAATCAAGGCAGGCATAATTACTATATCTAGTAAATCAGGAACAACATATTATATGTGTTCTCAAGAAATGAAGAAAACAGTGTGAGAGGAAAATTAACAACTAATCACAACCATCACAGGGTGAAGTCCACTGGTCTATTGAGAATCCAGGCTCTGCCACCTCATATCTAACTGTAAGACCCGGGGTGGGTACCATCCTTTCTCTGAGTCTGAGATGCATCACCTTATAAGAAAGCCAGCCAATTAATAGTGTTCTTTAAAGACATCAATGAGAGAAAGTTAATGAAATGCTGGTCCACGATATCACTAGATATTAGCTGTATCTCCCTATTATGAAATTAAATGAAATGAAAGGCTGCTCATGTGTAGTATTACAGTATATAATGCCTGATAGTAAATAACTTTGCTATTACTAATTCATGTATTTACTATACAATATTTTTTGTTATTTTAGAGTATATTTATTGTACATATAAAAAAATGTTTATTATAAAAAAAAAGCATGCCATGTGACTCCAGCACCAGCCTCATCCAGCTGATGCTAACCAAATCTCTTGCTGACTACATCAAGAAGCCAGGGAGTGACTGCCTAGACCATCTAGATTTGTGTCAGTGCACTCTACAATGTTTGCACAACATCATAATCACCTAACAATGTATTTCTTGGAATTTATCTCATTGTTAGGTGACAACTGACTGTATTCAATAAAATATGCAAACCTAGTACGTTAGATCCTCATTATTCATGAATTCCACATTTGTGAATTTGCCTACTGGCTAAAATTTCTTATAATCTTAAAATCAATACCCTTCAATAAGAAGCACTATTTGTGGTCATTAGCAGACATGTCCACACAGCGAGTGAGTTGAGTGAGTGAATGACAAAATCCTGAGTTACCCAAGGCAATGTCCTTCCCAGCTGATGTCCTTCCCAAGTGATGGTGAATAAGAACATGCTGGATGTGGTCTATCTCCTTCCAGCTCATATATATATAATATATTATAATAATAATTAATTATTATTATTAATATTATTAATTAATAATTAATGTTATTAATAATAATTGATACATATAATATATTGTATATGATATAATGTGATAATATAATATGTGATATTATATAATATAATATATAAAATAATACATAATATAATTATGTATAATATAATAATATAATACATAACATATAATATGTATATTATATATAATATATATTATTAGATGTTGATAGACCTTTATTTTATTCAAATATTTATATGTGATGCTGAGAATTGAACCCAGTGGCCTCACATACTAGGCAAGTGCTCGACCACTGAGCCACAACCCTGCCCCCTTACTGCAAGCAAGTGACTGCTTGGCAGGATGTTTAGTGCCAGGGTCTTTGTATTTTTATTCTCTTTGTCAGTAATTTTGCTTTAAAATAACCCCAAGCATAGTTCTGAAATCCTGTCTAGGGTTTCAAAGTTAAAGACGGCTGTGACATGCCCTATAGAGAAAACCTGAGTTAGAGAAGCTTCATTCAGGCTCACGCTGTCAGCCATGAGTTCAAAGTTAATGGATCACCAGTGTATATTAAATGAGGTGTCTGTAATGGACACCCACATGAAGCAAGATTATGTATTGATTAGTTGGTGAAAATGTGACCAGGGATGTACAAGAACTTAATCCTGTATGTCCCAAGGGAGCCAAAACTCAGTGTTCACTAATTCTATATTTGCAATGACTTTACAGACTTTAAATGCCATAAAAAAGGAGAACATACTGGATATGATAAATCTTATGTTAAACAACAGGAATACAAAATTTAAAAGCACAGGTTCTTGCCCTCAAGGAAATCAAATGTCAATTACACATATTGTAAAACATTAAAATAAAAACTTAACAATTGCCAGAATGGAAAGATAACATTAGGCATCATTGCAAATGTAGCTATGCTTTCCCTAGTATATAAAGAAGACAACAAGAAGTGTTTTGAGGGGTTGGGGTTGTGGCTCATGGTAGAATGCTTGTCTAGCATGGGTGAGGCACTGGGTTTGATTCTCAGTACAGCATATAAATAAATGAATAAAATAAAGGTCCATCAACAATGAAAAATATTTATAAAAATAATTTTTAGAAAAAAGAAGTCAGGGCTGGGGTTGTGGCTCAGTGGTAGAGCACTTGCCTACCACATGTGAGGCACTGGGTTCAATCCTCAGCACCACATAAAAATAAGTAAATAAAATAAAGGTATTGTGTCCATCTACAACTAAAAAAAAATTTTAAAAAGAAGGCAATTCAGATTAATATTAAAATATAAATTACCACTCTCTTTGGCTACAGTCAGATAATACTAAAAAGGCCCTGCTATATTTTAGGAGTATGATTCCCTATCATAGTCTGATATGTCTTCCAGCTAAGTCTACATGCCCACTATCTCCACAGACGTTCATGCATTTGTGATACAAACGGTCACCCTTGAGTGTATTTAAATGTCAAGCCTTGACTGCATCTCAAGAATGGATCAGAATTGGGTTACATGGGAACCCTCAAAAGAAAATTTCTACTTCACTTCAGGTGTCTCTCTGCCTTATAACCTCTAGCCCCAACTCACTCCTACTCAAGGCAGGAAGAGGAACTAATAGAATTTTCTGGTCTAATAAACAGTTTCTATCCTTTCTCTTTGACCTCTCATGGTCAACACTCAGCTTTGTGTTTTGTTATATTTTTTTTTTCTTCTTTTTAGGTATACATGACAGTAGAATGTATTCCACCTACATACATGGAGTCCAACTTCTCATTCTTGTGGCTCTACGTGTTGTAAAATCACACTGGTTATGTATGCATACATGAACATAGGAAATGTTATGTCCAATTCATTCTGTTTCCTTTTGTGTTCTTTTCTAAATGTTTTAGATCATGAGGTTCATGAGAGGTGGAAGGTAGGGAGGTAAAAACAAAAAAAAGCAAGAATAGAATTTGGAAAAAGAAAATTGGAAAAAACTAAGACTGGAAAGTCATGCTGAAAAATTGGGATTTTGTCCAAAAGACTGTAGAGGAATTTTAGATCTTGGTAAGCATCTGAATATAGGGAAGGTAAAAGAGAAAGAGGGATCCAGACTGCTAAGGCAAACAATTTTGTGAAAAATATTATTATGCCCTGCTTGATGGAATTCATGAGAGGAACCAAATTTGGGAGTTAATAAAATCAGTTCTGAACATGTCAAACTTGAGGTACTAGGAAGAATAGCAGGAATGTAAACACGAAACTGTGGTAAAAGCAAGGCATGTGCAAGAAATAGAGATCCACAATCAATCAACAGATATATGGCTATGGAAGAAAAGAAATTTTCAAAGAGAAGGTTATACTAAGAGAAAGGGGTCAAGGATGCCATCTTGGAAATGCTTTAAAGCATTTTGTGGTTATGGTTATCTCTCAGGAATCAGAATGCATAGGATTCCTACAGAAGTTAAATAAAATGCTATTTTTAAAAATACCAAGATCTGGTATTTTTTTCTGCAATCCACCACAATGAAACCTAAGCTGAGGAATCTGAGAAATTAGCTAAATAATTAAAAATGAGAAAGGGATATTTGCTTCTCTGAACACAGTGGGCAAAATATTTTCTAGTGTCTGAATTCTCTGATTTTCTAGGTTTACCACTACCATACAATTGCCAATATTTTTGGAACTTTATTTCTTTCAGTAGCAATTTTATCCTTGGTAGACAAAAATTAAGAAAAAGTTCTTTAAAGAATTTTCAGTCTCAACTTTTGTTAATATTATTAGTAATACTCAATATTATTTTACTAATTAACATAATATTAATTTACCATCTAATTAACATATTAAATTTGCAGGTCAGGTTGCAAAGATGAATAGAATTCTACCAAATAAGTTCAAATGGTACTAATATATTTGTTGTGAGCAAATTTGTATAATTTTAAGGCAGTATGAAAAATATATCAAAATTTATGAAAAAAATAAAATTTTGATCCAACAATTTAACTTCTAGAGAGTTATTCTGATTAAATAAATAGGGAACTATATAAAAATGTGCAAATATCAAAGTGCTCCTTATAGAGCAGTTTATAAGAGTCCAGGTTAAAGGAACCTTAGAGTTCCACCATAAGGCAGATTAAATAAGACTTAAGTTGTGCAGTTAAAGTTGGAATCCTGTGAAGCAGTTAAGAAGGATGTGTTCAAGGATTCTGAATCAGAGAAACTCATGGTTCGGAGACCCTAAAAGTTTATAGAATATTTTCTTCTAGACAAAATTTTATGAGAAAACAAATGTTGCACAGATTTCTTTAGAATATTAAATGACACAAAAGGATTTAAGAAAGACTGATAATAACAGGTATTTATAGAGAATGACAATGACAAAATTTTGTGGAGTAAAAAAGCAAGTTTAAAAAATAGAATACACAGGACACCACTTCTATTTAAAAAACTTGAATAAATATTCATAGGTGGAAAATTATAAAAAGGTGTATAAGAAAATATTAAACATGGTTATCTGCAAGTGAATTTTAAGCATTTTTATTCAGAAGACATATATCTAAAAGTTTCCATCAATCCGTATTTAATGAATGTACTACTTATACAGTGACATAGCAAAATTACAGATATACTAGTAAATTACTCATAATGTAAATATAGTTTGATATAATTCAATACTTAGAAAAATCATCTAAATCTTAGAATAAGTAAATAATTTTAAATTTTTAAACCAAATTGACTTTTGGTAAATACAACATTCCAATCACACATTAAAATGTGTTAAAAACCATACAGAATATACTCCTCCTTGGAATCTGGAATTTAACTCAGTACTGCCCATGAATTTGCCCAAATGACAAAATGGTTTCTCTCTCATTTATTGGCTGAATCAAATTTAAGCTCATATTATTAATTAAGTACAGGTCTTTCGATGTTTAATTGACATATCACTGCTTTCTGAACAAGGTATGCCAAGCCACACCCTCACCCTACTGTAGCTATTAACATCACCAGTTTGAAGGTGTGTGTGATTTTTTATTTTATGATTTCAAATATTATCTTAAATTGTATTATGTAATGACGTGTGCATATTTGTAATACTGACATTATGAACAATGTGAATTCACTAGAAAAAATACTGAATCAAGTGTAAGAACCTGAAAAACACAACAGATTCAACCCTACAGGAAAGAAAATCTTATGATCAGCAAGGCCCTATTCTTACTGAGTGGATTTTTCTCTCATAAACCTAAAAAGTAAAATAAGATTCATAAAAGACAACTTGATGAGATGAGTCTATATAATCTCGTATATAAGAATGTACATTTTTCACTTAAATGGCAATGGGGAATTGACATAAGACTTGTACTCCAAGCCACATGAAATACAAGAAGAAAATGTTTAGCATCCCATATTTAAATCACGGCTTATTTAAATAAAATGGCTTACTTAAATAAAATACCTTTCAACATGTTGAGATACAAATTAGGAAGGAATTAAATTAAAGCATCCTTCTAAGAAGACTTAATTCTAAGCATTTATTAAATAATAACTTTAATTCTACCTCCGAACCTTCTTATGCAAGCTTTACTCTTGAAATGCTACCCATATAAAACACTATTAATACCAATACCAGTTTCATGTGAAAGGAAAGCAGAATTGGGATGGAAATATAATTACTTGGGTTTACCACATATAAAGCTGTTAGGAGCTAACTGAAAAGGAAACTATGGAAGTTGGTAAACATTACAGTTGCTATGTAACGCCTAGAAGCAGCGTTACCTATCTACAGTCACATAGTGGGAAAAAAGATCTGATTCTCTCCTTTCCTCACCATATCTGAAACAATTAACAATAATTCAGAGAGGTTGTTCACATTTAAAAAGTCAAGCTACTGGCCAGGTGCAGTGGTGCACGCCTCTAATCCCAGCAGCTCAGAAGGCTGAGGCAGGAGGATGGCGAGTTCAAAGCCAGCCTCAGCAAGGGCAAGGTGCTAAGCAACTCAGTGAGACCCTGTCTCTAAATAAAATACAAAATAGGGCTGTAGATGTGGCTCCGTGGCTGAGTGACTCTGAGTTCAATCCCCGGTCCCCCCACCCCCTCCCCCAAAAAATTTAAAAAATCAAGCTACTAACTTTCAGTCAAAGAACTATAAAGGAAACCATCTAATTATTGTATCAAATCAATTACTTTCCAATTTTAAAATTGTCTTTCCTCCCTACGTACTTTAGTATATATGTCCAAGTATCCTGGAAAAGTTCAAAAATTATAGCACTTAAATCCTGAAAGACGTAAGCCAGTCTTCTCTAAGATTTTAGAATAATGTTTGTACTAGTAGAGTGAGTGACCTAAATATAGGATTAAAAAATACATATACAACATTCCAAACCATTGATTTTATCCAGTCAATAAATGTTCAATAATGTAAATCAGAAAAATAAAACAATGAGATTCTAAAACAAGAAGCCCCCACTTTCTTTGGAGACTACCCTGCAGTGGGAGGATTAAAGTGTTAAAAGGACAAGTGCCTACTACTAAGAGAACAGACCCAGGTTTTCAAAAGAAGGGATTTGTCTTCCTGTGCAGTGGTCTACACATATGATCTAGGATTCTCAGTGTGTCATCTGGGATCTTCTGGATGTTTGCCTGTAAGATCCTTTTGAGAATTTATGAGGTCAAAGTATTTTCATATTACTAAGGTGCTTTTTGCTTCTTTTGCTCCCATTTTCTTACAAGTGCACAATCACGTTTTCCTAAGGTTGCCTAAAATGTGATATCACTGAATGCAAAAGCGGAAAGGAAAATTCAACTGTCTTCTAATGAGCCAGACACTTGGGAGATGTTCACAAACTATAAAATGATAGCGCTATCTTCACAAATTGTTTTTGCTTTAGAAAATATAATTTTTATAAAATGTTATGGTTACATTTATTGTTGTAATTTTTGAACAAATTAATTAATGACTATTTTATTTAAATTTCTTCTTTTTTTAAACAGAGCTAGGGACGGAACCCAGGGCCTTATGCATGCTAGGCAAGCACTCTACCTTGGAGCCACGCAGGACCCAGTTTTAATTTATAGAAGTAATTCTCAATAGAAGTAATTCACATATACAAAAAGCCCAATGGCATATTCAAAATCTTCACAAGTGTAAAGATTGAGGACCAATAGTTTTGTGACGGGTTGACATATTGGACTCCATGGAAATGCTATAGGCCAGGCTATATGCACAATGACTAAAGAGACTTTATTTTACCCTGAGACTCCACGTTAGATAGGAAATGCTTCTCCCATGGGAACACCCCAGCTCTGTACCCATCAACTGCTGCTTTGCATAGCATGTTTGCCAACACAAAATGACAATTCTTCTATAATGTAAAATTGTTCTCTTTTTGATTCCTATTTTTCTTAAGCAATGTACCATGTCAAAAGTGATTGTCTAGATGTTAGTAACCATTCTTTAACTCGTACCCAACCAAGGTCATTCTGACCCACTTCCCCTTCTGCTTATGATTTTAGATCTCGTGATGTTAGTCTGTAGTTTTGAATCATAGCAACAGACACTTATGACTGATGTACTGACTTATGGTATAAAAACACCTGCAACCCTATGATCTGAGCTGTTCTCCCAATAGCCATTTTTGGGGTGAGACAGTCAACCACTGGCTAATAAAGACTCTCAAATCTGGACTTCTCAGTGGTGATTGGTCTGTTCTTAAGTTGCACCGCACAACATTTGTGCTTAGTAATTTTCAGACTATTTTGTGAATGAATAAAGACCACACTGATGTAATTACTGAGCTGAGATCACAGGGATGGGCTGAGATCTATGAAGAGTGAAAGTTATAATGGGTGGAGAGTTGGGACTTTTTTTAGGAGGAGCACCAGGGATTGAGCTCAGGGGCACTCTGCCACTGAGCCACAGCCCCAGCCCTATTTTGTATTATAGTTAGAGACAGGGTCTCACTGAGTTGCTTCACGCCTTTCTTTTGTTGAGGCTGGCTTTGAATCTCGATTCCCCTGCCTCAGCCTCCCCAGCCACTGGGATTACAGATATGCGCCACGGTGCCCAGCCCTTTTTTTAAATAATGCATGCAATTTCTAAATAATGCCATTTAAAATGTTTCCGAACAGTTGAGAAACTTGTGAAAAAAAAAATGACTGAAAAATGAAACATTCCCTTCCAAGTAAGAAACTGAACAGGATGAGGGGGCAACTTCCATGGAAAGTCAATGCCTCCTAACAGAATTCATTTTGTAGTTAGTTCTATTGATTTCAAGCCAGGTGTGGTGGCCTGTAATCCCAGGGACTCTGTAGGCTGAGGCAGGAGGCAGGAGGCAGAACGATTGCAAGCTAGAAGCCAACCTTCTCATTTTAGGGAGACCCTGTCTCAAAATAAAAAATAGAAAGGGTTGAGAATGAAGCTCAGTGGTAAAACACCCCTGAGTTAAATCCCTCTTCTTTCCCCCCACAAAAAACACCTTGGTTTTAGAACTGGACATCTAACTACTTTTCACAGGAAAATCGTGCTGAGTAAAACATTAGGCTTATTGTTTTCTAGAATATGTAACTCATAAAATAATGATACAATGATGTTAACATTTGTTGTTAAAAAAAATAATGTTAAAGTAAAAGGAAATATCAGATAATGTTTTTGCTCAATGGTGTTTCCTGAAATTACCCATCCATTATCCTTCTTTCAACTTTCAGGCAGGTTAATGATTTATTTGTGTATATGAATGCATTAGACAACTCATCAAAGACAAAATGTGAAGTTACTTCATGATGAAGTAAGATACCACATAGACCTTAAAGAAGACTAACAATTCTGAACATACGGAACTCTATGATCAAAATAATTTGACACTGTTTACAAGCAGAATATATTAAAATTTAAGAGGAGCAGAAGTGGCTTTTAAAAAGAACTGTTCTTAGGGATGGTATCAGAAACACCATTCTTGAGCTTGCAGCCCTGTGGTCTGCCTAAAGGCCAGAGGGAAAACCCCTTGTTGACCATAAAAGGGCCGCCTGCATGTTCTCAGTGGAAAGTATACAGGATCTTATTTACACAAGTATAAATACATGCCATTCCTTTGTGCTCACAGGCACTCCTGAAGGCTGGCCAGGAAGGAGGATCCAAGGGCTCAATGCAAACAAGATTCAAAAAGTCCAGGACATTTTTTCCAACATCTAATGCTCTTTATTTTTCTAACTTATCTTCTTTCATGATAAAAAAAAAAAAATCTACAAGGCATAGAATCACTATAATTTAACAGGTGGCAGCTTTTGAAATACTTGAAAATAAGCCTTCAATATTCCACAGGAGGAGAGAAAACACATTTCCTATAAATAGACACATTTTTCTAGCAACATTACAGCTGTGTGAAAATGGAGGAATAAAGAAAAATGTATTTGTGGTCAACTGCTATGTGATATTCATTTATATTTTTTGGTAACTTAGATGAATTTTTAAAATTTCTGAGAAACTGTTAAGTATGTACAAAAAGTACATAATTAAACAGACCCCTTATCCCCCCAAAAATGCTGTTTACAAGAAATTAAAGGAACTGCATGCTGGAGATACACATTACATATGTATACATGTGTATATATGAATGTAAATACAAACACGTGTGTATGTATGCATGTGTTTGCGTGTAGTTAGGATATTAGTATACTGTGATCAGCAAGTAATCAAGTGGATATGAGTGACAATAAATACAATGAAAAGTGCTTTCATTTAAAACTCTGAAGGGATTCTGAGACTTCTGCTTCATTATATGTTAGACACCATATAGACCTCAGGTTATCACCCTCAGCTAGAATTAGCGTTTGACTTAAAGTCTTACCACAAGGTCAGAATGAACTGTAGCAGGCGTCCACTCTGATTATCTTTTCAGTGAGTGAAGTCCTTCTAAAACATTTGTGCTTCATGGTCTGACAGTCCAGGAACCGATCTGACCAGTAATGCTTCAATGCTCTGCCCACTTCTGTTTAAGGTCAACCCCTAACAATGAGTAAGAGAAAATCCGATTCTGGATCAGCTTCCAGTATGTCAGATATCTCCATAGCGTAGATCTGAAGTGACTCAAGTGCATAGCACAGAGAATGAACGCCTATGCTGCAGTTCATTTCATCTCTGAGGAGCTCTGTTGAGCTGTTCTGCTGATATCCAACCTCCATATTACTCACCATAACTTCCCATCGTACTTCTCCATTAGCCTATTTTGTTAAGTCATAATTAACCCAAAGTGTGGCCCACAGTTAAGCAGCATCAGTATCTCATCACCTTGATAGAAATGCAGAATCTTAGGTCCCACTCCAAATCTACTAGAGCTGAATCCTCATTTTAACAAGATCCAAGATTCCCATGGACCTGCCAAGCTGATACCCACTCATCTACGTAATGTACACAGATTACTTCTTGAATAGTCTCCTTTGGAGCTATATCAGAGCATTTGTAGACATCCTGACATTAAATCTCCTTTTTCACTCTATCCAATTTGTTTCTAGAAAGCCCTAGAGTTATTTCTCATCTACCCAGCCAGGATGATGGACAGAGAAGCCAAAATTTCATTAAGCAGATCAAACATTTTTTTAGGAGACCCTGTGAGACAGTTCTTAATTTTTTTATTTTATAAGTTAGACAATTAAGTGCTTAGAAAGATTAAGTGACTAAGTTAAGACCATGTAACTAACAAGTGGGTAAATCAGGATTTAAACCCCATTCCAGGCTTCATTAAGCGACATTTTCACACTCCGTTTTTCCCAAATGTCCAAACTTTCCTTAAAACAAATATGTGCTATAAATAAGAAGACGACCCAGGGTATTTAAGAACTCTCATTGACTTTTCTACATTTAAGAAAATGAAACTGTAAAGTGAGCAAGTCCACTTAGCACCTAACCAAATTAAAGGTTCCATTCTAACAAACTAAAGTGGCTGTCAGAGGTGTCATGATGCAGTGATGAAGGGCAGCAGCCCTAGCACCAGACTGCTTTTGTTGGAGGCCCTGCTCAGCCACTTGACCTTGGCCAAGTGGCTTACCTTCTCCTTAGTCTGGGAATAATACTGGTAAATTTCCCATGTTTTTTGGTGAGAATGAAAGGAATTAATGATTGTGAAGTACCTGGAGGTATGGCTAGTGTATTGTAAGCTCTCAGTGTCAGCTGTATTTATTATTAAATGGAAGTCATTCTGGTACAACTGCCTCTCTTTAAAAAAAAAAAAAAAAAAAGCCAGTGTTCCACTTAGCTAGGCAGTTGTTAATATTCTTCCAAATCAATACAACATTTCCTTACTTTTACTAATCTTCTACTCACATGCATTGATCACTGATCATGATTAAAGTAATCAGTGAATTCCATCAATTTCTCTCTCTTTACACAATTTCACTGTCACAATCAATTCACATGTCCAACTGTTACCACATCCGGGCATTAACAAGACCTCTGAGGACTTTGAAAAATACAGTAGGCCAAAGACAAACACGTTTGTTAAGACTAACAGCTCTAATGTCAGAATGTATCCAAAACCTGACCACTTACCTATTCTATTCCTAAATCACTATTATAACATTTGCCCCCTTGAGCTGCCACAGTGTATATTCGAGCCAGAGGAAATAAGAGTCCCTATGTATGAAATTTATCCCTTGTGTTCAGCCAACTCCAGAACACCATCCCTTGCAGCTCCTCAGTTGTACCAGGCACATTCCTACCATAGGGCCTGCGCGTCTTCCACTGGCCTGCCCTGTAAAGACCACCTGTCCCATCCCACATCTTATGCTCACATTCCATCCTGAGAAGGCCCTGTGAGACCTTTACCAAACCCCAACAATATTCCCTACTTCCACAGTACCCAGCCCCAGATACAAAGCACAGATCATTTTCTACCATACAAACTGTCTACTCATTTATGTTGACCTTTTTCTCCTCTCACTAGAACTTAAACTCCAGGTCATAGGTTTCATGTGTTCTGTTCACGGCTGTACCACCTGTGCATAGTACCTTACTGCATATGTAATAGATGTTCAAAGAATATCTGTTGAGACATAAACAGGAAATTGTAAAGACAATTCTTCATATTTCATATATATGTATGTCTATCTCAAAATCTATCAGTAGGGAAAAATCAAGGAAGCAATCTGCTTTCTCCTAGATAGAAATTGAAATCAAAAGCTAATGATTTAAAAAACTGGGATAAACAACGTCAGTTTATAAATGCTAAACCATGAATGTCTCTTTTCCCAAAGCAGGGGGAAAATTATAAATTTATGAGTTTACTAATTAATGAGATCAGCCTGTCTCAATTAAAGAAACCACTCTCCCTTAACATGAAAGTTTAGCTCAGGAAAGGGATGCGATGACCTTGTACAAAAGAAACTGCAAGAGCGATTGACAGAGCAATTATTCATTTGGTCAGGATGCTGGCTAACAACTCATAATCTTGCAAAAAAAAAAAAGCACCTTGGGAATTTTAATGACCATACAGACTCCAGTTTATTTTCAATTCTCATCTGAAATATACCTAATACTATACCACTCTCTCTGTATTATGATACTCACTCATGAGCTCCATCTGACTCCTAAATCACCTGGCTCATTATCAGATTTCAGTCCTTTGCTGCCAGAAGCTAATCACATCTTATCTACATCAAGTACTGAGAACTAGGAAGCTAGAATTCACTCTGTCCTCTTCTACTATTCCATTTGGTAATATCTGTCATTCCAACATAGGATGCTTTAGCCTTGATATTTATTCTGTAAGATATAGAACATTTATTATATTTATGCCAAAATGGATAAAAGTAGGTTACCTATGAGCTATAAAAAGTCTACAGAATACGCAAAAAGAGGTCCTGTGAGTGCTACAGAAAGTACTACTTGTTAAAATCTGACAGAGATGGTAGAGAGGAAATACTTGTAAAAATTAAGAACTCAAAATGCTAAAATATTTCCTCATTTGCCACCTAGGATATGAAATATGCAATCTGACTGAGACAAAACAACAGCTCTGGTTTCACAGCATACAGTAAACAAACAACCAGAACTTCAAGAATGCATAAATCAAAATGTATAAATTTTGTGTAGTGTATGTACACTACTTCACTCGTCAATTTCTTTATCAACAAAAATTGTAAGTATTTTGTAGCAATGGTTTTACCTCTATTGATGAAAAAAATGTGTTGATATTACTTCTTCATTTAATGAGCATGACATGAAAAATCATTTAAAAAACAACGACTCCGTTTTCTGAGCCACCAGGGAGCTCAAATTTGCCAAGGTCACTGAAGGAAGAGCTACTTCTCTCTCAAGAGTTCACTGCTAAAAAGTGAAATTTACTTTTTGTTTTCTAATAAAAAGAATCTTCTTTCCTAAAAAATAATTTGTAGTTCTTACCAAAAGAATTAATATTTGGGGGGCTGGGTTGTGGCTCAGTGGTAGAGCGCTTGCCTAGCATGTGTGAGGCTCTGGGTTCAATCCTCAGCACCACATAAAAAAATTTTTAAAAAGGTATTATGTCCACCTACAACTAAAACAAAAATATTAGAAAAAAAATTAATATTTTTACAAAAATAATGTTTTTTATTCTTTGTCTTCAAGACCACACAAACTGAAAGGCTTGTCCTGATGAGGCAGACAGAGCCAGCAATAAGGGTTAGCTGTGTGCTCTAGTCCCCTGCCAAAACTCTACATGACTAAGAAAATGACTTCACCAGTTACAAAATGACCTCACTTATACAAAAAGGGGAGGGCTAGACAAGATAATATCTAAATCATTCCCAGGGCATGTTTTTATATTTTTAAAGACTTGCTTAACCCTGAAAATTTCCAGAACAAAACAATAAAAAGACATCTTCAAGTTTATTTAAGAATGCTTGAAATGATGTTTGATGTTATTTTGGAATAGAAGACAGAGGGGGAGAATCTGTTTCCCTATGGAAAAGGCTGGGAACAGAAATGGGTATCACTCTGCTCAGACATTCTAGCATAATGTCAATGAGTCAATATTACAAATCCTCAGGGAAGTAGCCCAGGAGTATGGAGAAAAGAGATTGCCCTCAGATCTCTTAAGATCCTAGCTACCAGGAAGTGCACCAGATGAAAGACCAAAGGAAGAAGTGAGTTAGCAGGAAAGCTCACAAGCCCCCTAATCAGCTAGCTCTTATTAAGGATCCATCTACATGAACATCTGTGCCACCAGGATAGTCTGCCATGACATGCCAGCCGCACATGACACAGGGAGTCCACTCAGCACTTAATTCCCTACTCAAAATTCCAAACTGACTTCCCTACCCAAAACACTTTTAATTGAAGTTCTCCCTGATATGGCCTAGTCAATGCACCTTGAAGGATTTTAAACTCTGCAGACAGCAATTTTCATTGTAAGTTATGGACTTATAAGCGAGTATCAAGATGAACACATGAAAATGAGGAACTGGGGTGCAGCTCAGAGGTAGATCACTGGCAAAGCATGCACCAGGCCTGGGTTCCATTCTCAGCATTGCAAAGTGTGTGTGTGTGTGTGTGTGTGTGTGTGTGTGTGTGTGTAAGAAACAGATTAAGGAAACAGCATTGTGGACTTTTTGTTACCTTAATAAGTTTATCTGTTTCTTAGTTTATTTGTTGTTTATTTCTTTATGTGTGACATATTAATGAGAGGTGATCTCAAAATAAATGCCTTCATTGAGGTATAATTGCAATTATAGGCAAAAACAAAAATTAGGTCATCCCTGAGTTTTATTTTTTGGTTTTATTTTCCCCTAAACTGAACCTTCAGCCCACTTTTGAGTGTCATAAACACAAACTGTAGTGTTTGTTCCAAAAATAAATACAGTATTCCTTAGGGAAGAGTTCTTTACATGTTTTCTACCAGGAGTTTGAAAGAACTTTTTTTATTTTCTAAAAGGTAGTTACAATGTCCATATACTGTAGTCTATGAGTATTCAAACTTAGGGTCAGACCAAAGTAGCACTGAAATCAGAAACTGCTTAATTTCATTAAGGAACAGGTGCTAGTATGTCTGATGGATATATTACCCTTAGGAAGGCAAATCAATTTATAGTTTTCCAATCGTCCAGTATCAGTGTCACAAGTGGGAGTCTATTCAGTCAATACAGACCTTGGATGGTGTGTTATAAAATACAGCTGCAAAAGCAGATTTTTTTCATGGTTTATATCTCACACACTTGTCTATAAACAAAGTCCATGGTGTGCAACCTAATGGTATGTTCCAGATGTTTCCAACAAGTGTACAAAAAAAAAACCCCACAACATCTTTAAGGCTTAAGAGCAGGATGTACAGACTACACACTATGCTTTGAAAAAAAGTAAAAAAGAAGAAACCCCCATATGGTGCCAAATGTTGGCAGCTATCTTCTTTCTTCCCAGACAAAACTCTTAGGTCTTATGAAAACAGCATTTCCTGTAAAGTGCCAAAAACAACATTGATAATTGTTATGATGGCCGTATTGCTTTGACTGCATCCACATCTAGCCTCTGGGATAACAGTAAGAGCCAACTGGAAATCTGAACCCTGAAGGGCCACCTTTAGGAATGCCATTGCCTACACTTCGGAAACCCAGGCTTGTCTTTCAGATGCATTTCATTAGAACAGAAGAAAATGCTACTTACATTTGCTCTCCCCAACCCTCTGTTTGAATTAGGCTTAAAAGTAAGCACAATACTGTTTCTAATCCAGCAATAATATAAGCTAACTAGAGAACCTTTAGAAAATAGTAAATGCAATTTAGGAAGGAAAACATCAATACCTTCACTTCTTCTCTAGCCCTTTTAAATAAAAACACAACACTTTAGAGCATTTCACCCTAGTCTTTCTATATACATAGAAATATTTATGGAGGCATACATAAAATATTTAAAATCCTACTTTACCCTGCGTTTTCACTCAACATTAGAGCATGAGCATTTGCCCATGGGGAGACTAGATTTTGATCATTACCCTGTATCCCGTGAGTAATGACAGCTCTGTATAATTCACAACATTTCCCAGGGGAGGTTTTTTGCTCTACTGGCCAGCCACGGGACCCGTGTTAAATCCACTGATGGCATGTGCAGCTGAAATATGAGAAAGCTGAGAAAGGATTACAGCGTAGAAGCGTGGAAGCCCAAAGGCCCATCTCTAAATACATCCAGCTCCCTGGAGGTTTCTTCAGGAAAAGACAGAGACCTTCTTTTGTTAAGAACCAAAAAGGATCAATTCATTCTCCAGTCTCCTGATATTAAGAAGCCTTTGAAAGTTTCAAAATTATTCCTTGACATAATGAAACCATTTATATGTGTGCACATTATAGAAACTAGGCCAACTCATTTGAATAATGAAGAGAAATTAGAAAGCATTCACAGCCAGGTGTGGAAGCACACACCTGTAATCCCAGAAGCTCAGGAGGCTGAGGAAAAAGGATTCCAAGTTTGAGACCAGTCTCAGCAATATAAAGAGGTCCTAAGCAACATAGTGAGACCCTGTCTCAAAATTTAAAAATTAAAATAAAAGACTGGGGATGTGGTTCAATAATAAAGTGCCTCTGGGTTCAATCTACAGTACAAAAAAAAAAAAGCATTATGATCTTCTGCCTAAGAGTTTGATATCCCTGTTTAACATGCAAATTAATGATTAAAGAATTCAATGTTCACTTGTTTTTTTCTTTCATAACATAAAAATTAATATTCCAGTTGGTTATTAAAAAGTAGTATCTCTCTCATACACCACACACACACCCACACAGTCTTGTGCTGTTTTTCTTTATAACAAACTGGCCTCAGGAAATTATTAATGAGGGGTTAGGAGGTTACACAGCAGCTAAGCCCAGAAGAATGTCTATGCAAAGAGAGAGCTACCTATTCAGAAGGAAGGAGAATTGTGTGGGGAAGACTAGCAGCTTCAAAAGAATGCCTTCCTTTCCAAGACTTTTATATACAGTGCAAAGCCAAAACAAAATGAGTCATAATACTTTTCATTTCCTAACTGTGTATTCGTGGAATGGCCTTTGACTTTCCACGGAAGTCAAGGACAGCATCAATTAGGAAATTGGACACATACGAGATGATACAGGGTCCATCCTGGCAGAAGCGATTCCAGAGCAGATGACATATTATTTGTAACTCAGTTTTACCTTCAGGAAGAGAAATAAGAAGCAGCATGGAGGAAAATAAAAGTAGCTTCACTCAAAGATACAAAAGTCCCAGCAGGCCCAACTGGCACCAGTACCACCTACGACCTTTTTTATGTTTTAACCAGTGGTTTTGAAGGAGTCCAGAATATACTACTCTAAAATATGCTACTTTGGCATAAGGTCTATTTTGAGCTGTATATAAGAGACTCTTATATATATATATATAGTGTAGAAAAAGTGTTCCCTGCTTATCTGCCTAAAATAGGGTGTCAATTTCCCTTTGTGAAAGTGGCATAAACTCTCCCCTTACCCTACCTCATACTGGGATGAAGAAAGAACCAAGATGAGTGTATATAAACAGAACTTACTAAAATAACCTTATCTAACAGTAATGTCCCCATACTTTCCTAATCAGCACTATAAAATTTATTGGCCCTAGAAGCTAAAACTGTCCCTTGTCTAGTCCCCTCCCCAGAATGAATCACTCTTTGTTAGGACAGTATATAAAACCTCATGTCTAACCACTTATTCAGGTTTTCACCTGTTTTTTGTTAAGCTCCAGCACGTGTAAAATTAAAACTATTCATAAAACCTGTTTATCTTTTCTCCTGTTAAAGCTCTTTGGCCCGTTTCACTTGCAGGCCCCCAGTTACTAAAGCTAAGAGGTAGAGGAAAAGTTTTTAATCCCTCTGCCCACTATGTAATAAGCAATTTGAGAGCAGTATTGTATTGGAAAATATATATATTTACATTCACAACTATATAATTTTTTTAAATGTTTAGAGTTGTTGAATTACTAAGTGACTATAGAATTCTAAAACGAAAATTTTTTAAATGGCAAAGTAAAATGGCAAGAATATCAAGATAAAATGTCAATTTGTGTAACAAATAAAATCATCAGTCCATGTTTTTAGAGCTTTAAATTTTTATTAGTTATTTTAATTTCTGAGTACTACGCAGTCCTGGTCTAAGTACTATGGATACAAATGGATTATTCTAAACAGGGAGAAAGGAGACCCTTTTCTTTCACTTCACTGTATTTTATCTCTAGATAATCTTTACTGCCTTACAGGCAAGGTTCTAGGTACTGAAAATTGAGCAGTGAAAAAGGAAAAATAAATCTCTAATAACAATAAAAATCTCAGCCTTCAAAGACCTTTCATTCTGGAGCAAGGTTTTCTTCCAAAAAGAGTATATAAAGCAACATAACTTATTACTAGACTTATGAAATCAGATTTCACCATGAGGCTTCATTCCCTCTACAATCAATGTAAGCAAATAAAGGGAATGAACAATGTACGTATTTATATGGGCATCATTTTTTAAAAACTTCGAAATCAGTATTAATCATGCTTGTTCATGTGATCAATAAATAGATCATGGGGTTCTCAATATTTTTTATTCTTAACAATAGGAAGGGGAGAGTCTAGGAGATGGTCACAAGGCACGAGTTAAGCAGGACTCTTGAGCTCCTTTAGGTTCCCGGTCAAGATACTAATCTGTCAAATATAGCATCAGTGGCATATGACTAGGAAAGGTGGGTACCTCCTGCCTCCATTCCAAAGCCAGCCTTAGTTTTGTGATACCATGCTATCCAGGGAAAGGTACTTCTCACTCTAGCCAAAATCTGAGCCTGGAGTTTGACACTTCATCTGACTAGAAAGATTAAAATCCTTGCTTTCCACTGAAGACCCATTGCACAGGGATCAAATTAAATCTTTCCTAATTCACAGATATACTTAGACCCCTATGTGCTCCACATTTAAAAACCCTGGGCCATTACAAGCACAAATTTTAGGGGCAAAGAAAAAGGCACTGAAATGTCTAAACAGGGAAAAAATGTTCTTCCCCCAGGAATAGTCTTCTGCTTTAGACTTCCTTCCCCAAAACGAGTACAATGACTACTGTTAGTCACGTTATCTTATTTGGGGTATAACTTGTTCTAACATGTACACCAAAATCAAATAAAAATGTGCCCTGCCTATAGCACAGAAGTATACTCAGCAAAAGAATGAATCCACTGAATTTCAAAACATGCTTCAATAAGCAAGTCTCCTTTCTAGAGCTTTTGCTAAATATCTGATTATACCAACATCCTCCTTGCACTTAAACAAATAGAGGAGTCATGAGCAATCAGAATCAAAGAATTTCAAGTCATGAAATAATGATGGATTTAGCCTAAATTATAGGTTGCTCATTACATCAGGCAGGCAATAATACTGCCAGATGTCTTAGAAAATGTTATACTTATTTGTTGTCAATAATTCACCGAAGATGTCAATATTTAATACAATCTAGAAAATCAGATAGATGTCTTTAAGAATATTTTAATACAAGTATATTTTTGATACTCGCTGAAATTATTGACAGCCTGAAAACTAAATCTGTCAGTGTTTTAAGATACGAACTATTCTTTAACCTATCTGTGCCAGGACAAAGACCTAAGTCACACACAAAATGTGAAAATCAATTGTGGCAGTGAGGCTAGCTTATAAACATAGGAAAATTTTACTGAATGCCTAGGACGTTTCCTGACAAGTGAGATTCCAAGCACTAAACATTCGATAAATACTACTGGCTTTGTAAAACCCAGTGATCTTCCTCAAGCTTCTGATAACCACCAAGGAAATTTCCTTGATATTGTTCATTAATTCACACCAAACTTAAACATGCAGAGTGATCTGTACAGTATTTTTTTTTCAGCAACAAAATTAGACATAAAAAGATCAGTGAAACATCTGCAATTGTTTTCACATTTGGGGGTCTTAAAGAACATTAATTAATTAGTCTGAAAAGACTAGCACAGGAAAATTTATTGTCTTTTTTATCTATGTTGAAGACAATTATTTACAAAGAAAAATGCTGAATTTTGTCTTTTTATGGAAATGCCAAGGGAAATTTTAATAATAAAAGTTTGGAGTACAAAGGAAAAGCCAAAGCACAATGTTTAAATTACTGAACTCAAAAAACAAAACGACTTCTTAAATATCTTGGATTCTATCCCTTAAGTAAAAGGATTTACATAGTCAAGCTTCATTTGCTCACATGGGAGTTACTCAAAAAAAATCCTTTCATCCTGCTATTGAAAAAGCCTCTCTCCTTGCACAAAAGATCATCACTTTCAGTCACTAATTGTTTTGAAAAACTTTCACTTGACATTGGATTGTAGGACCGTCTGTCAAAGAGCCAAATCAACCAGCCAATTTATTAAAGACCCTTAGCAATCTGGTTAATATCCAGGCTGATTTCTGAACTGGAGTCCACCAAAGGCAGCAGCAGAAGGAATCTAGGAGAATCCAGGACTTTAAAAAGAATCAGCAAGAATGCATTCACATTCAAATGTCAATTCCCCCACCAAATGTGATGTGCTATTTTCTGTAGAACCTATTTCCAATAATACCAAGGTATTTTTCCTATCATCTTTCTCACTTACATTGTTATGCAAGTGCATGAGTGTTATTATAATTTAAATTACTGAATGTCTTTGTCTGGTAAGAGAAAATAAAGATGCACTCCCAACAATGTTTCTGACATGCTATTGTTCTTAAAAACTCACCAGATGGTAATACTTTAAAAGTTGCCATAAAAAGACATAAAATATGTCTTCTTACCAAAAGTATGTGTGTCTGCTTTTTCCCCAAAGGGGTGAAACTAAAGCTTTCTAAGAGCATGAGTAAGACGCAAGATAGAACACACTGAGAATTACCCATCTACCTGAGAAGCAGTCCATGGCAGCTATCAATAATCAATACATTTAACTCACCCTAGCACAGAATGCACCTGAGTACAGTATTTAGCCAATCCCTGCTAAACATCATTCCTTCCAATTCTGACTTCAAAAATGAATAAAAGCAAAGACAATTCACTCTCGCTCCTAGAGAAATAAAATAAATGTGTAAATATAAGCTCTGCTCTCTGCATCCCAAACACTTGTACTGTCTTAAATTTACTGGAAAACATGGCATAAACTCTTGCAGTCTGGGCACCATACTTATGTAAATAGCAGAGGGTATGGTTTTAATTTGCTTATGACACCATAAATATTGGCATACTGAACATGTGCTTCCTGCCATGAATTCTGAACTCTCTCTCCAGGGTCTGCTTCTGTTTTGTCCACATGCCAGAACTAAGGACTACTTGCCCATAATCTCATATGATCAGAGCTGAGAAAATCAGCTTTATTTCCAAAAAAAAAAAAATTATCCTTTGAGTGACTATTTAAAAAAAGAACTTTTTCAAGATTTTTTGCCTTCCAGGAGATAAATCAGAGTTGTCAATCTCAAAACCCCGAAGCACAGAAAGAAAAACAAACTAAAAATAAGATAGCACATGAGTTATGCCTTATGTTAACAAGATAGATCAGAAGGGGGAAATAATTCAAAACAAAAATAAGTTAAAGTTATTGGAAATGAACTTTCAATAGTCATGCTTTTCTCTTTAATAAAGTGATTGCAATCAAACTTTATCATAAAGTTCCCAGTTTAAAAATAATTTTCCTGGAAATGATACATTTCTGTTTTCTCATTGAGGAAATAACATTCTAAGCAGTCATCATTATAATTTGGCCCATCAGGTTCTTTGGACATTAATTTTACTTAGTCTAAGCAGAAAGATTGAGGCCCTCCTATGTATCCCCTTTTAGTTCCTCAAAATGAAGCCAGACATTAGTTGCATCTCTCGGTTGTGAAATCAGGCATATGACTCATTTAAAGACCGTCAATGATGATTTATGATCCCAGATGCCAATGCTGCAACAGAACAGGCTGTGTTGGATCTAAGTGGGCTGTTTTCACTTCACTTAAAAGATCTTCCATCCAATGGGCACTATGCTAAAGATTATTCATCATTTTATTTTCTGACACTTGGAAATGTAGGAGATAAGACACACAAATAATTAGAATCCCAAGTAGAAACTGGTAGCTTCTGCACTGTGCTGAGAGTTTAGAGAAAGCAGACATGCCAGGCCTTGAGAAACAGGGAGGGTTTGTGGAAGAAGCACCAGTCAGACTAGGCCTTAAATGCAAATGTGAGTTTTGAGCACACCATGTGAGGGACTTCCACTCTGCACCACAGGCACTAAATAACTGGGCCATTTTCTCAGCATCTGGCAGATGAACTGTTGCAAATACCTTCAAACTACTGTCCTAGCCTCTAGCTTCTCTGCCTATATTAGTTAATGTTTTGTCACTCTAAACAAAATATCTGACAAGAACAACTTGGAGAAGGAAATATTAATTCTTGTCATGGTTTCAGAGGTTTAGTCCATGGGGAGCCAGCTCCACTGCTCTAGGCCAAGTTGAGGCAGCACGTCAAGGTGGAAGAGTGTGCTAGCAGAAAGCTGCTCAGTTCATGACAACCAGGAAGCAGAGAGAGAGCCAGGGACAAAATATAATCCCCAAGGGTTTGCACCCAGTGACCTACTTCTTCCAGCCAAGCCCCACCTACCTACAATTACCACCCAGTGATGCATTCAAATGATTAATCCATTGGTTAGGTCGCAGCTCTCATAATCCCATCATTTCACCTCTGACCTCTTCTGCTGCCCCATAAGTTTACTGGGGAACACCTCATATCTAAACCATAATGCTGTCCTTTATAATCATCCTGATGTATTTTTTTTTAGGGAGGTGGTAAAAACCAAATAAAGATAAATTAACAACTTTATTTTTGAAATTAGTTAAGAGAACAGATCTGAAGTGGTCTGATCACCCACACAAAGCTCACTATATGAGGTGACATATAGTGAACTCTTTGTGGTAAAGATTTCCCAGTGTATAGACAGAGTAGGTCAGCATACCATATTGAATATGGTAAATATATTCAATTTTTATTTATCAATTATATTCAGTAAAGCTGGCAAGAGTACTATAGGATGACAAAATGATATAAAAGTGTGAAATAAATAATAAAAAAGAAAAAATCTAATTATTCAATAAGTATTAACTGATGTGTTACAGGTGAAAGATATTACAAAAAAGGAAAGATAGGCCCTGAGTATTAAGAACTAATGCAAAAAGTTGTACATTACCTGTCAGCACAAATCCTTCAATGGTGCCCTGGGATCTTACGAGATGACATCTACACGTGTGTCTTAGTAGGTCATACAGAGCCCTTCATAATCAACAAATAATTTTTTCCATCTTATTTCCCACCAGAAACTGTTGATCTTTAAACAAACTGTGTGCTGTCTCACAAGTCTATGCCCTCTACTTACAACTCTTCCTTTTCTGGTGATTTTTTTATCCTTCAAGATCCAACCTAAATTATGGTTTCATAGAGTCTTTCTTGTCCCAGAAGTAGAACAGTTTAACAGAAACATCAAGTCCACAAAGACCCATATTTTGTTTGCCTGTTTTCTGAGTATAACAGGGTCATTAGAACAAGAGACACTTGGTATCTATCTGGCTGAAATGACTTCTTGGTTCAAAGTCACAATGGCAATGGCATGGAGTCAGGAAAATACGAATCTCTGTGATGAGCAGAGGTCAACGATGAGTCATCTTTTCAGAAGAAAGATTGGGATGAGATCATAGTAGATCCTGGGAACACCAAATCAGATTCTTGTTACTCCAAGTTTGGTGCTCAGTCCAGCAGCACAAGTATCACCAAGATGCTCATCAAAATGCAAACCCTTGGGTCCCAACCCAGATCTACAAAATCAGAATCTGGATCTTAAGTTCACCAGGTGATGTGTGTGTGTGTGTGTGTGTGTGTGTGTGTGTTACAGTTGGAGAGATACCCAAGTTTAACTGGTATAGCCATAACCAGAGCTTCACTGTGGGAACAACGGGCATCAACTTCCTATAAATGATGGACATGGGGTAAGGGTCATAGGCAAAGCCCAGATTCTAGAAGGAAGAAGGACATCTTTGTCTCAGTTTAGTCCTCAGGTAACCAGTGACAGTGAGAATGCAGAAGTTAGAAACATAAAAACTATCTTACCTAAAAATAGAAATGTTAACATTCGCTTCTTAGCTTGACAATAATTCTGGGCTCATTTAATCTTTTATATCACATATTTTAAATTTTTGTGAAGAAATGCAGAACAAAGTCTGTTAGTTTTAAGTTGCATTCTCAGACTTGAGAGTGCTAAGAGCAAGCCAATCTATGAGAATGACAAAGTCCTCTAAATATATGTGTCATTGGATGGCACAATGAAACAGAGATGGGACCAAGACCAGAAAGAGATGACATAGACATCTCCTATATACAGATTTTTCAAAGGAAATAGCCAGAAACTGATCTACAAATGCTAAATCCCTTAAGACACAACAAGGACCCTACCCACCCACCTTGATTCCACTCCTCTTCCAGCACTGAGCTTCAGTCAGGAACGGGACTGAGTCAGAAGTGGAGCAATCCAAGGTTGTCACATTCAGAGTTCAATAATTCTGAAGGACTGGGCATTCATGTTTCTGAACTATAAGGGCATTCATGTTGGAAATTACTCTATAACTCTTCCACTTAAGAGTGAGCCAAAAAGCCATGGTCTTGAAGAATATGCACCCTGGAGAAGGGGAAGATTTTCTCCACCCAATAAAATTCAGGAGCAACAATAAATGAAGTTATGTTTTGATCAAGAAGAATTCCAAGTACTTGTTGGCAGTGATTACAGAAACATAAAGTGGCTTCCCCATGGTAAAGACACATACAATCCCTGCTCTACAAATGTACATAGAAAAACAGCCTTTGGAGAATACAGAATGGGCATCCTGAGGGATGCCCCCCTATGCAAACAACTGCTAGGACTTGGACCTACCCCAGAAAATTGCTATCTGGCTTTAAAGCTGTTAATACAAAAACAAACCTGTAGAGTGCATCCAGCAGACACTAGACCTGCCAAAGCAGAACTCAAGCAGGGCTGTGGAGGTTTTCTCCTCTTTTATGGTTTCTGAGGGTATACTAGAATGAGCATCAGGACAAAAGTCAAAGTCATTGGAGTGATCATTCAATTTGAATTTCCATAGTGCTTTTGTTAACTGTTGGAGCTTTTTATAAGTGAAAAGTACTTGCTAATTCAGTTTTAGATGTGCCTTTTTAACATGCATTGCTCCACACATCACTCCTCTCTCCAAAATTATTGTTTACTGCCATACTTAATTGCAACTTCCACCACTGCATTCATGAATTTTCTTTGCCTATCAACCCTACTCTTTACTTCATCTCCAGATCCCAAAGGGATGGTCTTAATATTACTGTAGATGGACTGGCCACCCATAAGCACCTATTTTGTTATCTTTCCTCTCACATGAATTATACTTCTGTAGTCACTAGAATCAAATGTTTATTATAATTATTAATAATTAAAATGTCATTACAGAGCCTTATCTAACTCCACTGCTAGGAAGCCACTGGAAAATCCTCCCCTGTTATCTCCTCACTCCTCACTTTGTCAAAATTTGTCTCAAGGCTCACTTCTCCAAAAACTTAATTCCCACTTCTCTACCAGGTGAGCTCAGTTCTTGCTGCAATACTTTATATGCTGCTTAATGTTCCACATCTTTTTGGCCTGTATTCCAACAGCAACTGAACTAAATACCTAGCAAGAGATAAGAATTATCACAGCCAGAAGTCTTATCTCTTGCTAGGTATTTAACCATTTCCTGTCCTCGGGCTCTCTCCCAACCCCTAAAACAAGCCAGCCAAGAAACAAAACATCTTTCCCCACTTCCTTTTCCTCCATTCTGGAACCACCATAATTTCTTTTTCCATCTTAAAAACATGATGCCTTACCTGCTCACTTTATCCCATAACTATTCTTTTATACCCTTCATTGTAATGAAGCATAGGCTGTTGGTTACCACTCCTTTTATTATCAAATCCCTGTTGTATTTTATACCATGGGCCAATAGCAGTTACTTTTTTCTCTCTCCTTCTTGACATCCTCCATCAACTGCCTTAAGGATTTTTTTGTTGGTTTGTTCATTTCTCCTTCACAGCCTCCTCTTCATGGGGACTTCTTCATGTTCCCTTCATTTTCCTTTTACCTGCTTCACATTTCAGCAACATTTCTTCTGGCCTATCTGCTATACTCCATCAGGAATCAGATCTAATTCATAATTTGGCAGCCTGAATAGCTGGGATGGGAGGGCTGCTCATGGAGTTCACTGTTATTCTCTCAAGGCTAAGCAATACATCAGCATGCTTCCTTTTGTACCTCCTATTTCCAATGACCCTCCCTTCAATCTATTTCTTAGACCACTGTCAATGAGACAAACTACACTTTAGACTGCATGAATTTACCACACTTCCTTTTCTGCATAATTACGTATCAAGCTCCTGTCTCCTAAAATCCTCCCCTACCTCTGATTCAACAGGTACAAGTCCTGCTTTTCAAAATATACCTCCTTGTTAACAGCTTTCCTGAGCCCCTTCTAATGGCTCAGCTTTCTCTGAATTACCACCGAACACTCTCTCTTTACTCTGTAGTATAGTTAGCTGCTTATCTTATCTCCTCCTTTGACTATAAACTACTTGAAGGCAACAACAAAGTCTGCTAGAGTTTAAATCTTAAGTATTCCCAAAGGTCCATGTATGAAAAGTATGGTCTCCAGCATGGCACTTTAAGGTGGTGGTGGAACCTTTAAGAGGGGGAGTCTAAAGGGAGTAAGTTAGGTCATTGGGGATGTGTCCTTGAAGGTCCTCCCTTGCTCTTCCCCTCGTTTTCATTTTCTAGCCGTGAGGTAGGCAGTTCTGCTTCACCATGAGCTTCCACCATAATGTGCTGAGCCGCTGACCCCAATAGACACTTGCCAGAGGCCTAACGGAAATGAGCAGTCTGATCTGTAAACCTATAAAACCCTAAGCCCAAATAAACCTTTTCTCTTTTGTAGTTGATTATCTTGGGCATTTTTTATAATGACAGGAAACACACAAAGTCTAATTCAATATTGCATCTTCCATGGTATCTCACAGTTTCAAACAGGAATTAGTTTTGCTTTGTGCTTTTCACCTCAGTTTTGAGAGTTTATATTTAGGTAGTATACAACTAACTACATAAAGAAGTGAAATAGGTTCCTAAGGCATAAAGATGAGAACTGTTGTTATCAAGATCATGTAGAATCCAATTTAAGGGAAGATCTTAGATTTTTTTCATTGACCAAAGTCCATTTAGCCCTAAGTCACTCATTATTAAAAAAAAAAAAAAAAAGTAGGAAATAGCAAGTCACACACTACACAGAAACTATAATATCCACCATTGTCCGTTGTTTATTAGACCTGTGGAGCTGGAGCAATTATTTCTGCTGCCAAACTTCTAGTGGCAACACTTAAAAACTGCCAGTGGTATGATGCCATCAAATTTTAAAACTTAGAAAGATTCATTGATTTTCACTAAGGGTTTCTTACATAATCACTTCCTTTATGACCAAATGAGCCAACCATGATTCAGAGAAGTTGCAGAATAAAGAAATGTTGTGGTATCAACACAAAAATTATTCAGCATCTTGTGCTTATTTCAATGTCCAAATTTATTTCTGGCTTCCATTGTCAGGGTTATTGCCACTAATAGGTAGTACCGCTTTTACATTCCCAATCACCCAACTCCACTTTAAAGGACTATTCTGGCAAAACTCTATACCCAACTTCAAAGGTCAATTAATAGCTAAATGCAATAATGTGGCTCTCCTAAAAGCAAGACAACTTGGGATAAGACTTATTATCTACTTCTCTAGTAAGACAAATGAATGTCACATGAGCTTGGTTATAATAGTGGTTTTATTAGAAGACAGGCAGAGGTACAGAGACTGTAAATCATAACTGTTGTTGGATTTCTACTTTACATAGTTGTAGTTATGAGTCTACTCCTGTAAGCCAGAACAATTATTTTACAATTAGTTTAGACATGTCTGAGCCCAGAAGGAAAATTTCAATTTCAATCATTATTTTCCTTGAACAGGACCCAGTGCTACTAAAAATCAGGTCAATTCAACTTTACACATATAGGTTTCCAGCCATGTTCCAAAGTTGAATAGATTTATAAATATACATGGTCAGAATTTTAGGTATGTTTTCAAAGTCCACTGTAAAATAACAATAGTGGGTCCAATGCTTAAGAAGAAAACAACCAACCAACCAACCAACCAATAAGCTTATAATCTCGTCCTCAAGGTAGAATACAGTCATGATCCTATAAAACATAATACACACCCCTGAATTTGGACTGCAAATCTATCACTTAAACATCTAGTAAATGACCCAATTTGTTTACATGGCCCTGTAGCTTTTTATGGCCTTTCCATAAAGAAGTTATTACATCCATTCCCTTTATTTTGTTTAAGAGTGTTTGAATGAGCCCCAGAACCACAAGCTAGTTAAACAAGCCCTCCTTAGATGGACGTGGTCTCATATAATTCACCACTACCGGGGACATTTTCAGAACAATGTTTGTAGTTTGGCAACACCACACATTCCCACACACCAAAAGTATTTCCTGTGCTTTATGCAGTTTTAAATGTTCGGCAGATATAGTAAATAAGCACTACTTTTCCATTTTTCCAAGCAGAAGTGTGGCATTTGCACTTCTTCCAGAAGATTTGCACCTCTAAGTGTTTTGCTATGGTAGGTTAACCATTCAGAAATGACTGCAAAGGAAGATTGCAGGGAAAATGGGAAATCCAGACACCCTAATTGATTTCCTAGGATGTAAATGTTAGTTCTAAAAGGAAACCATTTTAAAGCAGTTAGTTTAATGGGGTGCCCAACTGATGCCTATTAAAAGTTATCGGTACAGATTAAAAATAAATTTTCCAACAGGAAGGAAAACATTATTTTTTAAGAAGCAGAGAGATGATTTAATTCCTCATTTTACATACTCAATCATGGCTTTAAACCTCAAGTCTGCTAATGTTCTCAAAAAAACAGAAATGAAAACCACTTTTTAAGGGTTAGCATTTATCAATTAGGTTTCTAAACTCAGCATCTCTCAATATCCTGACCAGATTCTGACCTGGAAAACCCTGCTATTTTTAGATTTCTGCTTTGTCTGGTGAAAGTCAAGACAGTGTTGACTACCATGACCAACAAAAGGCAAAGATACAGGTGAAACTACCACATACAAAACTAATACATGTAAAACTGCATCTGAAACTATAAAAACGCTAGGGTTCTAGGATTTTCTTTAAGGTAAAGGCAATTTATTTCTATATAAAGTTCCAGATATAGTGTAGTTTTGTTTACAAATAAAATTAAAGTCAGTAATAAAATGCAGTAATGGTTATGAAGAAATAGCTGTTTATTAAATAGGAAGCATACCCTCATGCCTTATTCCACCTCTAACATCAATGCATTTCCAGCACTGGAGCTCTGCCTCCAGGACAGCCACAACTGGGTATGGATATACAGATACCTATTTTTCATACCAATATCATCCAACTTTTTTCTTGTTTTTATAGTGTTTACATACCCACACATTGCTATAAGAAACCCAGTGATTTTTTTGTGTGTGGTGTTGGGGAGCACTGAGAAACACTGAGTTATACCCCCACCCCCAAATGAATTTTTAATCCTCTTGGTAATCTAAGGACATGTCACACACTCGACCAAGAATTATTATGGACTTTTGGTGTGTTCCCCATTCTAAAAAACAATTGGTACCCTACCTGTCATGGTGTTTTAGTTTAACACAGGATAAATCAGAAATGAACACAACGGATTTTCCCTTTGTCCCAAACTCAGTAGGAAATTTCCAGGAAGAAAACTGAATGTGTCTTTCTTCTCATTTGTTCACATCTGAAGATTTTAAGCAAATGTTCCTTTCTTAGTACAATGATTTTAAACATCCCCTGCTGCCATAGAAAAAGAAATTATAATGCTTTAATGACTCCCAATTTGCATCTCTAATCACGTCAGACTGAATATGTATGACAGTATGGGAAACAAGCTGTGATTTATTCCTCAGTGGAAAAAAAGAGAAATAATATCACTATTTAAAAGACAGATGTCCTTATAAATACCCTGCAAAAATAACTGCCAGGAACAACTTGAGATAAGTCCCACACAAGTCTAACTCCTGTTGTTGATAGTTTCTCATCTTTGTAGTGACTCCAAGGGCAGGTGCAATGGCCAGCTGTGCATATTTAAGCACCGAAGACTTTATCTATCATGCAAACACTGAAATGACTAAAATAGTATCCACCGTGAACAAGGATTTCCTAGAATGCAAACAGCACAGCTTCAAAACATGGCATGGTCAAATGGAAATGAAGGGAAGAGAAGGGGGAACGAGAATAGGAAAGACAGTAGAGTGAATCAGATATTACTTGCCTATATGCATATATGATTATATGACCAATATAATTCTGCATCATGTACAATCAGAAGAATGAGATGCTATACTCCATATGTGTATCATATGTCAAAATACATTCTATTATTCTATAGCTAATTAGAACAAATTTTTTTAAAAAGAAACAAATAAAAACAGCACGATATCAAGACAGCACATCCTCCGGAGAATTCACTCATTTCAAATCCTTAAATATGGCAAAACATTCCTAGTTTCGTATGTATGCAAGGGACTAAAACAGACCTCACTGGAGAAAAGAAGCAGTTACTCAATGTGAGGTAACCTCAGAAGAATTATTGTTCCACCAAACTTGACACCATTTCCCTTAAAATTCTTAAGGCTGCTGTCTTTGCTGTGTTAGAGCTTCATGACACTAACTCAAAGTGCTGGAAGCTGCCTCTCTTTTACAGGTCTCCTGTTCCCTCACCCAGCTTTATCCTGCATGCCATCCATTTTGTGAATGAAGTGTGAAAACAGCTCTTTGTTTACATCAAGAAGGCAACTTAGAGTGATGGGGACACAGGCCTCGCTTATGCGCTGGAACCCAGGCTGTGCAGCCTGTGCAAGTAACCAATTCTGAACTTCCCAGCCTATTGTTGGAACTACAATTCCAGCAATAACTACACTACACACACCAAAGCCGAACTCTGCCACTACATGCCTGCTTGGAAAATAACTGAAAATGATAGGTCTGGACTAAAACTTTAACATGAACACAACACTTTCTTTTGCTCTGTTAACTGACAACCCTACAGGAAGCACACGCTGCAAACAGCATCAGGGCCTTTAAATTCATAAACCCTGATTCATAAAGGGACATCTGTCTACTCTTTTCGTGCACCTATGCATACCCTACTCTAGACTCTTCTGTCTCTCATCATGTAATCTCTCATCTTTTCAATGTCCATATTCTTGGGTTCAGGCTGTTCCCACTTTCTAAAATATTTTTCTGTTTCTCTCAAAAATTCATCTCAAACTATGTCACCTATTCTCTGTAGGAACTTTTCTCCTTGAACTTCCTATCCAGACAAATTCAACCTTTTAAAGTAAAAACAGAGGATTTTTTTAGGTGATAGGAAGCAAAATAAATAGATAACGAGGTAAAGGATGGATCTAGCATCTTTCTCAGAACAAGTTCTCAAGGGATCCTCATCTTCTTCACTGCACCACACATCTAGGGCAGACCTTAGCACAGATCACATGCTCATAAATATTAGCTGAATGCAAACAATGTTCTAATAAGACCTTAGACCATCTAACTGATAAAGGAAGAAGAACGTGGCTCTCAGTCCTGACTTGGAGTCAGACCTAGACTGAAACATTTACCAGCTGTGAGAACTTACCTAATCTACTTGTTTCCCTGAATACCTCAGAGGGGATGTTTGCAAATAAACTCCATGCTATCTGTAAACAATGAACATGGATGTGGCACCTAACAGGCACTCCTGGATAGTCATTAAGTTTCACAAAACTAGAAGCTCACACAGAACCACTATACCCACCAACTACCCGCAAAGAATGCATCCCAATACAGTCACTCCTGTGCTCTTCCTGGTGACTCTAACTGGTTATAGCACCCATGTAAATCTTTATCCTTGTAGTCACATTAATGTGTCTTGCATTTTGGGCATGTTGGTCTCCCTCCATGAATCAGATTTCCACTTTGCCCCTGCCTCCCAAAGCCCTCAACAACCCAACATACATCTCATCCTCTCATCGACCGAGAAACGACTCAACTCCTACTTAAAATGAATAAAGCCAAGTTCAAGAACATCATAGTTTGAAAATAAAAAGGTAATTACACAGAAACCATGTAAGTAAAATTAGTGAAGCCAGCCTGGCAAAAGATGGTTTGGTTTAGAAACCAGGCAAATATTCAAGGAGAAGGATATGCAGTCATTAGGGGACTAGAAATTACTGCTTGAAGGTGACACATGAAATCTAATGCTAAATAGAATGAATATCAGAAAAATTAAAGTTAAAATGTATTCTCATGATGAAAAAGACAAAATGTGTTAATGTTACCAAAAAAATCACTCTTAACAATTTGGATTTAATGATAAATGTAATTATTTCAGTTCCTCTTTGTAAGTTTTAGGTCCTTTGGTTTTCAGATGTAGGAAACTCACAAATTCTTAAAAAGTTAAATGAATATTATTTTAGGGAAGCCATTCCAGTCCATTGCTATGAATTTATTTTCTGATGCTCTTACCCTTAAAGATAAATATGGATTTCTAAGTAGAATACTCTGTATAATGTAGTCTAAATAAAATTTAGGATGACTTACTAAATTCATTTCCAAAGAATAACAAGCTGTGCTTTCTAGAGTTGACTAAACAAGATTATTTATTAATTTCTACGGTATTTTTACCAAAATGTTATAAAACATCCTATTACATAAAAATAAACTCCCTGGTAGAACCAAGCATGCTAATGTCAACAATCCTCTTCATCTCATTAATAAACTAAGATATTAAATTAATATCATTCATCTATGAATCAGATGGATCTTGCTTAACATAAAGTTCTAACATGTAATGGGAACAATTTTAAAGTCATCATTTCCAGTCATTTGCCAAACTCAGATTTCTATATCAACAGAAGTATTATAATACATTAGCCAGATAATCTGTTAGGTAATCTAATGTGATTATTATGAGAATGTTTTCCTTAGTATTCTTATAAATAATGTTTCAAGAGCAATGATTCCTATCTCAGCTTACAATTTACAAAACATGCAATCTTCTAACATGACACTGAAATGCTTTTATAAAGAGTGTCAGAATTTTGACACCATAATTCCATTTTCCTAATTGGTTACAACATAAGGAAAAACATACCTCCACATTAGCAGTTTGCAGTATTACTATTGCAGTCAAGAGTGTGCCAAAGCCACTTCTGCTCTCTAGGCCTCAATTTGCACATCAGTGAGGAGATAGGCCCTTTGGATCCTCTCAGTTCTAATAGTCCTCGCACACAATTTGCTACTGATTTCAAACCTATACTTGTTATCCATAAGCCACAAGCAAAAGATGAAAAGCACCCACATTTTGCAGGCTTGATAACCATTCGCCATTCTCGAGTCCTTGGTCCACATCAAATCCCCACCTATGGGGTATGTGCAGCAATGGCACTTTTAAGAGAGCAATCCAAGTCAGGTCTAGGAATCTACCCACTTGGTTGGTACAGGTTCAGGTGGCAACATAGTGTATTTAGCAAGATTATAAAATAGTAGTCTGGTTGGCAGACCCCATCACTACAAAGTTTATCTTCCTATAGAAAATGCCAAACCATGTGGAAATTCTAAGACCAAAGGTGTCATGTCTGCCTTCCCCATCTCTCTGGCCAGGTACTGAGTTAAAGCCAAAAAAACCTGCAGGAAGAAGGCTGGAAAGAAGTCATACCCCTTTGTGACCCCAGGTCCTTCAAATCATGGGTCATGTCTGAGCTGCCCAGTAGGGAGAAGAAAAAAAAGTTTTAACCCTCAATATGAACTAAATTGATCACAGCTAAATGTGGCAAAATGCTTAACTATCAGTATGACAGGAACATGGGTCAATCAGGGCGGTCAACAGGGTTGAAGAAGTGTCCCAGAGGCTTTGGGCTGGGTCAGGCACTGTGGCTTCAGACGGCTGGTCCCTTGTCTTGGAGGAGTGGCACTAGGTTCTTCCCAACCCACTGGAAATATTTGATTATTTTAATAATCATTATGGTAATAAGTTTTCAAACGTACCAACTTAAGATAAAACACTAGACAGGTTCGTAGGAGAAAGAAAAGGGAGACTTGGGGGAAAAAAAGCACAGTTGGAGTCAGTAGTGGAGAAAAATGATACAACACAGATTGTTTAATAAGAGAATTATATAGAGATTACTTGGGGTTATATACAGACTCTGGCTGGCTATGTGTAAAGCTTTCAAATAAAACAATTAGAAACATTTAAATTAGAGTAAGTAAATAAAGGGACTTTCATTGTGGCTTCCACCATTTTGACTAAAACAAAGCAAACTCTGGGTAAGAGTTCTATAGTCCTGAAGCTTTTTTTTTTTTCCTGGTATGTGAATGCCTTGACTACTTAATATTTTTTTTAACACATCATGCTATAATTAGAATTTTGCTCCTACAAAAGATGTGAAAGTTCATAGATAAAACTGGATTCTTAGCAGTCCAAAGGTTAAAAAGTAGCATAAGTAGAAGCAAACACAAAGAAGATATGTAAAAAATAAGTGTTAGGAAAGATGGAATTAAAAATAGACAAATCTAAAATTTAGGTGCATGAGAGGCCCACCAACATGGCAGCACTGGAGAATATGTACCAGGGCTAGTTTAGTGTGGGATCCTAATACCTATTTACAAGTAATTAACAAATGATACACTCGTTCCTGAGGCTTCTGACAGACCTTTCACACTTCCTGAGCACCCTAAGAATTAAATATAAAGCCTTTCAATTAAATACAGAAGATAACAGTTGGTAGGGGAGAAAAAGTTACCATATAAAAGAGTGGCGCTTTTTAAAATCACCTACTGTGAAAAACAAAATTCATCATTACATAATGGTACTTTACTTATTCAACTTCCTCAACTTTCTCAAACAGAACAGAAAATCAGGGGGAAGTTTTTCATTTTTTTTTAAAGCTTCTAAATAACAAAAATAAATATCCCAAAGGTCATGTACTCAAACTTATAGACTGACTTGCAGGAAAGTCCCCTCAGTTCTCTGGCAGAGCCTATTTACTGGTGGATACTATTCTAAATATTGTGATTATCTGTCTGTTAATAAAAGAGCTTTGAAGCTATCACCCAAAGTGGGAGCAGGGGCCAGGCACAGGCATACTGTCAGTGGTAGGAAGAGAAAACCAAAACTTAAAAAAAGGGGGTGCTGAAAATCCAAACACAGGAGACCAGCAAAAAGGCATTCCTATGGAACCACTGTCCCCAAAGTTAACTGCTCCACATGTCACAAAGCCCTTGCAGAAAACAGGACATACAATAAATTATGCTCAAAAAGGCTAAGCTTAATTAATGGAAGTATATTCCAACTCAAAGCTCAAAATGCTTATGGAAAATGGAAAAAGTAAGAAGGTTCCAGGTATTAAAATCACTCACCAATGACACAAAGGAGAAGAGGCACTGGTCTATTACCTTTGCAGTTATCATCTATTTGGGCTATATACGCCATGGGAAAAATAAGTTTTGCTTTTTTTTCTGAATATACGTGATTGCCTCAACTTCAACTCCGAAGCACCATCCCTGGACTTAATCATTTCCTGGTAGACATTCACATCCAAAATCAGTGCCCATTGACATTTTTTCCCATGGTCACACAGGAAGTTTACAGATCAGAAACCCTCAAAGCAAGTCAGCATTATCTTTTATCTCTTTCCTTAAGTTAAATCAGGAGACCCTTGTTTTATACGTGAGATGAGACTTTAGGGTTTAAAGTAAGATTAAGAAAGAAGGACTTGGTCTGGGAAGTAGCTTAGTGGTAGAGTACTTTCCTAAAATGTGTGAGTTCCTGGGTTCCATCCCCAGAATAGCAGGGAAGGCAGGGAAGATAAAAAAGCAACTTGTATTACCGGAGGATAAAGTTATTTTTACAGTAAAGAGACAAAAGTTGCAGTATTAATGTAAGGGGAAAATAATCAGATAACCAATAACTGTTTAAGTGACCCTGATCCCTAATTTTGAATCATGTCCACATATTCCATTCTAAATCCACGTATCTAGCATTGGCTATGGCAAAGTTATAGCAATCAATTTCATTTATGATGCCAAGTTAATATTGAAACTGAGAAAGCCTAGGGATTTGATTGAGTAAACACCATTTTAGAGTTTAGAATACTCAGGAAAAGAGAGTATCAAGGGGAGGGATCCTTGAAAGCAGACATGAGCTCTTCTAATCCCAGTAGATCAATTTGGACATTTCTTATTTAGTACTTGGAAGATCTTTCACGAAATGACGCAATGCACAAACTGGGCCCATAGCATTTTCTATGTGGTATTCTCAGTAGGGTTTGCACTTACAGAATTAGATAATCATCAAAACCATGAGAGCAATAAGCAATCAAAAATCAATTGTAACTCAATATGAAGACAAAAAATATCCCCACTTCACCCTCCTCCCAGAAAAAGGGAGAATGGAATTTTTCAAGTCAAGGAAGAGGGAAAAGAAATTGTTGTTATTCCAGCAAACCTACTCTCCTTCCAGGGTGATCTTCTTCAGTACCCACCTGTTATCCTCAAATCTTGGAACCTAGATGAAGCATAAAATCAACCTGAGCATGTGCAGAAAAATAGCTCTGTACTGCCCCCTAGTGCTGGCCAGAACTACTTCTCCTTAGGCTAAAAACTACAAGGTGAGTAGTTCCTCTACTTCTAGTTACTTCCTGTTGCCAATGTCCAGGAGCTAAACATAGCCCAATCCTCTGCCCACAGATTAGGAAACAACCAAGCTATTTTTAGCATCATGTATCTTAGGAATGGAAATGGCCCAGCCTCAGATGACAGCAATGTGTGTGGCCCTGGCTTAATGAACTCACCTCTTCTTAGAGTATGAACCTACTCAGTAAAGTGGCCAATAACCCCGGGGTTGCAGGAAAGCTCTGGGGCCCACTGTAAAATAATGATAGCATGTGGATCACAAGAGAGACTGCAAGGAAAGGACAGAGAGGCATAGGTAGCAAGAGAATCCAGGAGATGCCAAGTCATGGTAGTAGGAGAAATGATATGGGACCAGAACAGTACAAGAAAAACAGGCTATGAATGTTGTGCACTATTGTCATATGGAGAAACCTGTCTAGTAAGAAGCAATATTTCTAATAGGACATTTATTTTACATGAGAAAGAACAAAGGTTGGTCTGATTTGCTTCCTGCCTGGGTACAGCTGGTGCTGTGGCTCCTTTGATCACTTTCTCCCAGCCCTCTGCAGGTCCTGTGATTAGAGGTAGATCCCCAGGCTGCCCTTTGATCAGCAGCTCAAGGAGCCTGCAGGTGCCATGCGCCATCACATTAGTAAGTTGCAAGTAGGAGTCACATTAATATTGACTGACAAATGCGATCCTATGTCTTCATGCACAAGCAACAGATACAAATAATGTCCCAGGGATACTTATTTTATCTATTTTTGTACTCTAGAACTTTATGTGCTTTCTTAGGAACACTTTATACAATTTAAATGCAGAGTTGAAGCTTCCAAACACCTCCCCCAAATAAAGAAAAAGTCAATGTGACTTAAAAGTAGAGTACACTTCATTCTGGTTTTTCAGGTATGCTGCTTGTGTTCATCTCACCTGGTTAGTGAAGTGATAGCATACTTGCATTGTAAACAGATGACATTCAAAGTAGAACCACTACTTGTAAACAGCGTGTTTAATATTTCAATTTTAGACAGCCTACATTAACATTGTGGTTTCATGTGCAGTATAAAATTTCTATTTACAAAGGATTCTCAAAAATGACTTCATAATGGTAGATCAAGAGAAAAAGAGTTTAGAAATTGAATGATGTAAATCATATGGGGTTCAGAGGCTAAGCAAATTACACACCCCCAAGCTTCTCTGGCTTTATGAAAGGAGCCTTTCTCCAGCTCTGTGCAATCCCAGCCCAAGGGAACTTGCATTTGAGAGTTTTCTAAACATTTCAGGTACACTTGAAAGCTGAAAGTAATTCTCATTTCCTATGCAGGATTAAGTCGTTTCCAGCACACACAAAATAGCAGTCATTCACTAACACATACAAAAAACACACCACCAGAAAGGTAAGGACTTTGGAGTACAAAGGCACGTTTAAAAAAAAAAAAAAAAAGCCCTGGGCACAAGAAAAGTACTTTTTTCTCATTACCCTAAACCACGTCCACACGGCCTCTTGACCTCTATATTTATCTACTTATTGATTAATTGATGTCTTTCCACCTAGAGTGCTTCAATTAATGCGATCGATACACTTCCTGAGGCCCCCACTGCCACCATCCTCCCCACCAAAAGTCAAACATTCCAAGACTCATTCATTTTGGATTCGTTTCTCGAGGCAGTTCTTGAACTTCTAACTCTGGCAATGCGCGATCCTGCAATGTGCGTTTGAACTGACGTTCACAATCGCTCCCAGAATGTCCTCTCCCTAGCTGAGGCTGCAGAGGCACTCGCGTTGCCCTATTAAGTTTTGTGGAAACTCCCGAAGTTGCAAACTACACGTAACCTCCAAAAGTCCACGCCAATGAACGGAGCGCGCATTTGCATGGATAGAGAGACCATGATACCCTCGCGGGCTGGTCTACATCACACACCAACGCACAATGCCAACGTTAACACACACAGCGAGAAACGAGAAGGGGGAGCCTGGGGGGAGAGACTTACCGTTCTGTTCCTTGTTGCTGGAGAACTGGAATTTACTACTCAGGTTGGACTCAGCCTGAGTCCCGTGAATCTGGCCGGCCAGGGCAGATGTCAGCAGGAGAAGCCCGAAGAGGAGCATTTGGCTGAGTAGGGCGAGAGCTCACTCACGGCGGGCACTTGGGAAGCGGCGACTCCCGAGTCTTTCACCACCGCCAGGGGAAGGCTGCACTGGGGTGGAAGCGCCGAGCCTGCTCTGGCAGCAGAGAATCGCAGGGTAGTTTCCACATAATCCCATCCAAAACTTTTTCCTAGAGCCCTCTTCTGTGTCTCCAGTTTTTGAAAAGGATCAAAGCAAAACCTGGACCTGAACCAGTTTCCCAAGGTTTAAACAAATCCTGAGCTGTGCCGAAGTGGTGGGGGTGGGGGTGAAGGCGAGGGAGGAAAGAGGGGGTGGGGACGCGGGGGAGCCGGGGGAGCGGCGAGAAGTCACCAGCAAGTTGCTGGGAGCACCTGTCAGTTGGGGGGCCTGGACAGAGGCGAAAACTCTAGGGTCGCGCCAAGTCAGTCTAGAAGCCAGTTCCGCGGCGAGCAGTTTCTGATCAATAACAAAGCTGCCAATAGATGTGGCTCTCCGGGCGCCCCTCTCCCCGCCCCACCCCCACCCCACCCCCGAAGGGGGAGGGGGAGGAAACCAGACGAGGGCGCCGCGCGGGTCCCCCGGGCCGCGGCGCCTGAGCGGGGCCGGGGGCTGCGGGCCCGGGCGGCCCGGCGCGGGTGGAGGGGGCCACCAGACTCCGACTCGCAGCTCCGCGCGCAGTGTGCGCGCGTCCCGACCGCCGCAGCACGGATCCCGGCACCTGGCTTGAGTTTTTCCGCCACCAAAGTTCACCTTATGCGGCGAGTCCCCAGCAACTCCAAGCCCAGTGAAGTTGGGCAGCTCCGGGTCACCGCGGGGCTCCGGTCAGGCCCGGTCCCCTCCCCCACGCCTGGGGCTTGGCGCTAACCTCGGGGCTCCGCGCGGCGTCTCGGAGAGCGCGGGGCGGAGAGGGAAGGCCCGGCGGCCGGGAGGATCTGGCTTGTCCCCTCCCCTTCGCTACCTTCCCCCAGCGGCGGCAGTCGGGAGGTGGGGGCCGTGGGCCGAGCTCGGGCGGAGCGGGGGAGGCCGATCCTTGGTCCCGCGGACCGCCGAGGGGGCGGCGGGGGTCGGCACCTCCGGGAGGGACAGTCTCGGCGGTGGCCGCACACGCCGCCCGGGCCGCCAGCTGGTTGTCCAACAGGTGCTGGCACAGACCCGGGGTGCTGCGGGGCTCGCCGGAGACAGGACCCACACCACCCGGCGGGGAATGCCGCCAGGGCGGCCCCCGGTTTCCTTTCCTCAGGGTGCCCCTGGCCCCAAGTAGAAAGCACGAGAAGGTGGCGAAGGGTGCTGCTTCAGCAAAAAGAAGTGGGAAAGAACTTCTTGGGACCCTCCTTCTCCCTCGCTCTGTAACTGTGCCTCGTCATTTATTTCCGAGGGGATCCCCGCTCCCAAAGGACTATGCCAGGACCCGTGGCCCGACTTTCTGGACTGAAGGAAAAAGGGAAATTGAATTCAAAAATTTCCCTCCAATAAGCAGCTCTGTGAAGCAGGATGCAGAAAGCAAAAGGAAAGTCAAACCGCCAAAATAGTTACATTCATTGAACAAATACAGTCCTGTATTTATTGAATGCCTACTGTGTCGGGCACTGTGCTAAGAGCTGGGGCCAAAGTCTCTGCTCTGCGGAAACTTGCATACTATTTGGTCAGTATTAAATTAACATCAGGCTCTACTGAGAATTATGTCTAGGGACACTCAGAATGGCCTGTCTTTTGACGTACCTTCCTCAGCTTTCTCACAATACAGCCTCTACCAAAACGAAGCCTCCCAGAACTCCTGGTAATAGAATCCTTTGCCTTAATAGCAAATGATTGAGAAAGCACCAAAATTCGCATGTGGCGCGTGCCCGGCCCCACTTCAAGGGTTTCGTGCTGAGACCTAAAGTTCTCAAGAGATTGTCTAAAACGAAAAAACATGTCAGCGGGGCCTATGCTGGTTCCATGTGTGCTACATGTGTCTGTGACAGGATCAAGTGTACTTTCCTTATCGAGGAGCAGAAAATCCTTGTGAAAGTGTTGAAGGCACAAGCACAGTTAGAAAAGAAATTTTAAAAAAGTGAAGCCTTGGGGAAAATTTCAAAAAATCAAAATGAGAAAATGATAATATCACACAAGTGCCATGGCAGGCAAATCAGAGTCATCACCTAACTTTTTGTTTAGCAATTCAGTGCAAACAATCCAACCACTGGGGCCTTTGGGTTCTGGCAGAGAACGGAGATAACAACCTTCCTATACTAAGGAATGACTTTTGAACAGGGATATACTACTAGACCAAACCAGGAGCTGACCCTTCCTCTGTTAAGCTAAAAATGGCAAGCCCTCTTTCTATACTTGGACACCTACTGAGGCTAACCAACCAGACTTCTCTGCTTGGTATATTCTATTCTTCTCCTTCTTGCCTTCTTAAAATTTGGGGGCTAGAGAAGTAACTCCATGTAGAGTATGTGCTTAGCCTGTGGGAGGCTCTGAGTTCCATCCCCCTACTAAAAAGCAGAATGTGAAAGAAAATTAAATCAAATTAAATAATAAATTCTACTGAGCTTACCTGCCCTTTGAAATCCTTACCAACCAGTCCCCTTCATTCATTTTTTTTCCACTTTTACCATTTCTATCTTCAGAGTACTGGATATAAAGGCAACTAAGGCCCAGTCTTTGACTTTAAGGAATTTACACTTTAGTGGTCACAGCCTTGTTATTTCATTCACCTTAGCAGCACATCATCCTTAGGAATCCGTATTTGCACAATAAATGTGTTCAGAAGGTGTTTTGTAAATGTGTGAAGAAGGGGAGTGCTTCCCCATTTTGATAGCATAATGGGAAATATAAAAAACATGCCTTCTGAATCCATTTTAACCTATTTATAAGTCATTTTTCTTCAGTGTTTCCAATTTTATAAGTTTAGTTTTTCAATCAGGACTTTCCTAATTGAGGTTGTTGCATATCCATAGAGTTGAGTTCCCTGACCACCCACGTGGAGTGTATGTGTGCGTCTGCAGTTTTAATCCATTTGCTCTAACGAGACTGTAAGGGTGATGACTACCCTTTATTTTGTATCATTTCATATTGGCTAGAACAGTGCCTGGCACATGGGGATAATAAATAAACACACTTGACTGACTGACGGGTTTCTTTATTGGAGTCACTTACATTCTCCCTGGAATTTCAGCATGAAGGTTGTATTTGAAAAGTTACAGATGATCTAGAATAATACTCCACCTCTGCGTTTCACCTCATCCATATTCTACAGATTGATTTGACAATTGCCTTATAAATAAAGCCAGCCAGGTGCTCCTGAATGACCCCTAGACAAAATCACACCCACATTGGCTGGTTGCCTTTCAATGTACTTGTGTAGTCGTTGTTTGAACTGCCTTAGCCTTTGGCATTGTCAACTCTCTTTAACACTTCATCCTCTGCCTGTGTTCCTGTTCCATTTCACTTATGAACCTTCCCTAGAAAAGTGAAATCCTTGCATTGAAGTAAAGTTTATGAAATCCAGAGTCTGCAATTACCAAACAATATATTTTGAACGAATTTGGCTTTGTTTTGGCCTAAGGCATTTTCCTTGAGGAAAGGCATCTGTCCCACCAACCAAGAGAAAATAATTTCAGACATTCTTTGTGGTTTTCATGTTTTCTTAAACCTTAGGAGGGACTGGCCATCCCGCTGCATGCATGAAAAGCACCACCTATAAACTTCTACTGAAGAGCAAGGCCCCCTGTGCTTGTTCACTGCTTGGGGGAAGGGGAATAGGTATCTCTACTAAAGTTTTTGTAAAATGGAGTAAGGTGGTTGTTGTTGTTTTCATTGTCATCCGTGGACACTCTGGGTTGACAGGCACAGACACCAGAGATTTGACTCTTTTTGGTTCTTTATAATTATGCATAATAGTGGGATTCATTATGCCATATCTGTAAATGCACATGACATAATTTGATAAGCATCACTCCCCAGTACCTTCCTTTTCTCTCCCCACCTCTTTCCCAGAACTGCTTGCATACTGGAGAATGAAATCTACCAAATTATGCTATGTCTATGTTTGAATATACCACAATGAAATTATATATATATATGTATATATATGTATGTTTCAATATATGTATTTATTCATTATTATATAATTATATATAATTAATTGAAACAACAATAACAATAATTAGAAGGGAGATCAGTAGAGTAGAGCAAATAGAATAAGCTTTTAAACAAACTACTCCATTAACTTGTCACTGAAATCCTCAGAAGTACCAAAACCATGGAACATTTTGCCACAGAAAATCAAATAATACAAATTCTCAGGCTGGGGATATAGCTCAGTTGGTAGAGTGCCTGCCTTGCATGCACAAGGCCCTGGGTTCAATCCCCAGCACCGCAAAAAAACAAAAACAAAAATTCTCTTGCTCTTTTTTCAATACACACACACACACACACACACACACACACAGGCATGCCTGAAAAGTTATTTTAAGATATTTTTCACTAACCTTTTTTGTTCTTTTTTCATTTTTATGCCTTCCTTTTAGTTATACATGACCCCAGGACTTTTGAGTATTTCAGTGGTAGGTAATTGAACATGAGTTCCTAACATTCAGAAAGCTTTGTTCTACCTAAATGTCCATTGTGTTTCCAGAATGGATAACAAGCAACAACTTCATATGCACTTCGAAAAGGCTGGGCCAAGGGAAATCATTAATAAGCAAAGAAAATGCCACAGACAAATCATGACTGTGCTTGAGTGGTGGAGAGAAGCAAATAAATAAGCTATCAGGTCTGGAGAAACGCATGACCTGTTATCTCTCAGTATCTAACATAGATCAGTACTCTGGTTTTCCAGCCTAGAAATCATAAAATATGCTTTTTCTTCAGGTATCAGGCACCCCTTACATCTCAGCCATAACCGCTAATCTGAGAAAAGGGATCTGTTGTGGCAGATGAAAAACAAATTTGCTAAGGCCTTGCTTTCAAAGGAGCAGATACACTTTTTAATTCTGACTTTTGGTGGGGAAGGGGTGGGAGGTGGGGAGTTAAAAGTGTGTGGCCCAAAGTAATTAGTGACAAAGACAGGTCTTGAAGTGACTCTCTGGGGCCTTTCTCATTGAAGTAAAGCTGCCATTTCCATTTTGAAATTATGGTTGAGTATGCACAGATTTTTCCAAAAGTCTCAGAAATATTTGACTCAGAGCTCAGAGAAAGTAAGTAGTCAGAAACTGCAACCCCCAAAAGGCAAGCCCTGGTAACCTTGGATCCAGCACAACAAAAGATCATTTCACTGAGAAATGGGAGATCAGAAACAGGCTGGCTTTACCACCAACAAACAGAATAGCCTTGATCTAGGGATCCTCTCTGCCCCTGAGTTTCTTTTTCTTCACATAGGAAATGTGTGTTGGAGTCTGTCTGGAATCTTACCGCTTTAGAATTCTTTGATTTTGTGAGCTATGATAAAGTAATGTTGGCAATACTTTTTCAACTTCATTTGTGATTCCTTGATAATAAATATTACTCAGCCTCAATTCAAGGATGTCCTCATGGCTGGCAAGGAAAATGATAAATGGGCACTTCTTCTACTTGCCCAAAGTAGTCCTGTTTTACCTGTTACTGTTATGATTTAGGAGGAGATTCTACTGATAAGCAGAAAGAAGTGTGTGTGGAGGGCTAGGGCAAGTATCAGGAATTTCATTGACTTCAAGGAAACTAAATAAACTACATGTAGCACTCACATTTTAAATTTTAATATTTGATTAGTATGCTAAGAACCTCCAAAGAGGTAAACTGTGGCCCAAGTGGAATGCCAAGGTAAAGAGAAACAGCTAGCGAACATAGCAGAGTTATAAATAATAAGGACATAATATTGTTAGCCAAGAACGAATGGCCAATCTCATACTGTTCTATAGAGTCACACTGGTGGAATGTGAAACAATCTGCAGAGCAAGGAGCATCCCATAAAAATGTGGACGGCAACCCAACACTATGTTTGGCCATGTCTGAGAGTCAATATGATGTCATTTTTCTCTCCCTTGAAATCATTTGTAGGATATGAAGGCTGTTGTCCGCCTTGTGACAAATCATAGTAAAAAGGTCAAGTCATGACCACAGATCTTCTTTTCTCACATAGTGACCCTCTTATTTCAAAGGTCATGGGAGAAGGACCCTTTTACTTTGTGATCATTATTTCAAATGCAACCCTTTCCTTGGCTATTTGCCTTTGTAAAAGAGGCTGGAAGGTCTCCATCCACTATTTCATAGTAAACATTTAAAAGTACTGTTGCACTATCTGCAGGTATTAAAATGTCACACTGTACCCCATAAATATTCACAATTACTATATGTCAATTAATTTCTTTTTCAAATGAAATGAAAAATTTTGTGGGCTAACAGAAAGGAAAATAGGACTTTAACAACATCAAAAGTGCCCTGGATTGCTTTTGAAGTTCAAGATAGAGCAGGAGATTTTTATCCCCTTTTCTATCATGATTATTACTTTTTGCTGCACGTAGCATATTTATTATAATAAAAATGCCTGTTCTCTTCTTAGAACAGTCTCGGAAACATTTTTGTGGCATCACTTTCCTTTCTCAAAATATATTTTTGTCAGCACAATTTGCATTTATATTTCTTGCATCTTTCTGTACCACCTTTTCTGCTTTCTCATCAACAGAATCTTCTTTCAATTGTCCTCTATGGAACTGGGGGGAAAGGAGCAGAAGGGCTCGTTTTTCTCTTGCAGGCTGCTCAAAATGTTTTACAGTTAAACAAAACTCAAGTAAGGAAAACACAATAAGGGGAAATTTATTCATATTCAAATTTATTTTTTGAAGCATCTATCCTGTCCCAGGAACTGAAAATAATTAAGGTACATTTATTGTTTTTCATTTAATCTTCCCATTAGTCGGTTGAGGAAGGTCATGGTTTCCCCATTTTACTGCAGAGAAACTGAAGCTGAATTAGGAGCATCCATTTCTCTAGAGTGACAGAATTAATGACAGGTAGAGTTAATGTTTGACGCAGGTCCTCCCTGTCTACTCTGCTTTCAGATTGACAACCTTTAGGCCCTGAACTTTGGACGAAAACATTCTTACTTGAGCTTTCTTATGTTTCTCCTCTAACTTTCCTTCACAGTGACTGCCTTCCCCTATGTTTAATTTGAAGAGGGCTACATAGGCAGACTTTCCCACATGTTCAAGAACCCTAATACAGCACCAGACAGCTACCTTTCTGGGATAGCCTAAATGAAATGTTTGAGGAAGAATGAACGTGGGCCACTTGAGGCAGAGGTGGTGACTAAGACCTCGGTCAGCTGGCCTTGGGGTTGAGGCCCACCCAAAGTGTGGGCTTGCATGAGTATCCTGTTTATCTAGGCCAGCATTAGTCATGCAGCTAATGTCTTAGCCCAGACCATCTGTAGAGAGTTAAAAGACTCTACCTCCTTGTCTTTGAGGACAAAGGGAATAAATTATCATTCCGCCCTTCCTCCTCATAATGACTACTGAATTGAAGCATCATAACTAGGAAGAAATACATTGTTTTCTAATTTACTCCTTTGAAGAACCCATTTATGATTAACTGTAGATGTCAGAGTCTAGACCTCTTTGACTTATGCAACTCCTACAGGTATTTACATGGGTTTCTTTTCTTTCTTTCTTTTTTTCTTGATGTAATCAACAAAGGAACATTTTCTTTTATTCTTCAATTAATTTAACAAAAAATATTTTTCCACCTTTTTCTATGTGCAAGTACTAAATATCCTGTTTGCCTAATAATTTCAATAATTACACATGGCCTTAGGATATATAATCTACCTTCACTAAAATTTATGTGTCATAAGATGATTTGTTTAATTTTAATTAGTTTTATTGGTTCATAATAGTTATACATGACATTAAGATTTATTTTGACATAATTATAAATGCATAAAATGTAATATACTCAAATTAAGTCCCTAGTACTTACCCTTACTTTTCTTTCCCCTGTTCCTTTCCTCTATTCTACTGATGTTTCTATTTACTTTTTTTTTTTTTTTTTAATTAGTGTGTTGTGGATGTTAAATTCAGAGGTTTCTTAAGCTGCAGGGTGAGGCAAATTTGCATCTCCATTGATAAATTTACAAAGGTGTTTTTAGATTAGGTGGAGTTATTCAAAGCACAAAGACTGTTACTTGAACTGACTTGGTGACTTGTTAAGCCCTCAGGCAAGCAAAAATCTTCAATTGAAATTCTAATTCCACAGATAAATTCCATTTGTGTCCTAGGGGGAATACCATGTGAAACAACCCCAGTGGTGCCATTTTCATACCACTGGACTGCAAGTGGAAAAATTATCTCTATTATTTGTCTCGTAAATGGCTTTTAAAACACATGCAAAACTAAATAGAAAAATGTCATAATCAGCTACTTATTCGTATTTATTGGGCAAATGATTTTACTATGGCTCTATAAAAAAATGGCATTTTAAGAATTCAAAGCACTTTATAATATTTTCTTTCTGCCTAGCTAACTTTGGCTTGAAGATTATTATCACTACATACAACCACATTCAGCATTCTTAACTCTGCTAATGGAAAAAAATTTCTCAGAATCTATTTGGACTGGTATAAGAAATATCTATTTCCAGGTTTGAGAGCTATAGGAGTCCCCCCCCCACACTTTAATTTTATATCTTGGAGAGTGAGTGAAAATTGCTTTTTTAAAAAAAGTGTAAACTGACAATCTGCAGTGCATAAATTTGTGAAGTACAGAGCAATGTTACAATTTATGAATACAATGTGGAATAATTAAATCAAGCTGGTTAACATGTCTATTACCTCAAATACTTTTATGCTTTTCATGGTAGAAAAATGTTGAAGTTCACTCTTTTAACAAATTTGAAGTACATAATTCTGCTATTAACTATTTTCACCATTTTGTGCAACAGAATTATATGTGCATATATACACACATATATGTGTTTATATATGTTATGGTTTAAATGTGATATTCCCCAAAATCTCATGTGTAAGACAATGTAAGAAGGTTCAGAGGAGAAATTATTGGGTTGTAAGAGTCTTAACCCAATCAGTGAAATACTCCCCTGATAGGGATTAACTGAAGTGGTGGGGTGTAGCTGGAGGAGGGAGGAATTGGGGTGTGTCTTAGGGGTATATATTTGTATCTGGCCAGTGGAGTCTCTCTGGGCTTTCTAATCATCATGTGAGCTGCTTCTCTCTGCCATGCTCTTCCACCATGATGTTCAGCCTCACCTTGAGCCCCAAGAAATGGAGCCAGCCTTCTATGGACTAAGACCTCTGACACTGTGAGCCCTAAAATAAACTTTTTCTCCTTTAAAATTGTTCTGGGCAGATCCTTTAGTGATCTAAAGCCATAATGAAAAAGCTGACTAAAGCTACACACACACACACACACACACACACACACATACACACACACTCCTCCTGTCAGAATTTATGCCCTTTGACCATGGTATTCTCATTCCTCTGTAACCACCACTCTACTCTCTGATTCTCTGAGTTAAAATGTTTTAGATCCCACATGTAAGTAAGAACATGTGGTATTCGTCTTTCTATGCCTGGTTTATTTCACTTAGCATAATGTTCTCTAATTTCTTACATATTGTCGCAAGTCACAGAATTTCCATCTTTTTTTAAGGCTAAATACTATTCTAGTATGTGCATATATCACATTTCATTTATCCATTCACTTGTTGATGGACTCTTAGGTTGATTTCACAACTGGACAAGTGATGTGTGAACATGGGGGTACAGGCATCTCTTGGACAAATTGGCTTCAGTTTTTTGTGTAAATTGTCTTAGTGGGATTGATGAATCAAATGGTATTCTGTTTTTAGCTTTTTGAGGACAAAATTTTCCATAATGCTGTACTAATTTACATTTCCATCAAGAGTGCACAAGTGTCACCTTTACCTCCTTGCCAATGCCTGTTATCTTTTGTCCTTTTAATAAAGGCCATTTTGAGGGTGCAAGATGATACCTCATTGTGGTTTCACTCTGTATTTACCCAATGAAACTTAGCTACAGACAGGTTTTGTAACTTGTCCAAGGTCACAGAGTTTGTAAGTATTGAAGCCTACTTGATTATGACCAATGATCCTGTTAATGTGTTATTGAATTCGATTTGCTAGTATTAAAGCCAGAATTTGAATTAAAGTAAGTGGCTCCAGAGCTGGCATGGTTAGCCATTGTTTTATGGCCCCATATCGTCTAACACAGTGATAAGGACATAGGGCCTCAAAAATGCATTTCAAACTTATTAAATATTTATTTATATTAAGTATTTGGTGTTTATTTTGTAATTCAAAATCCTAATAGATTGTAACACAATCCTAATCAGAAATATGTAACTTCAAATTCTATTGCCACCAATGAAACATAAATCATCCTGATTTTGTCAGATATCAAAGGGATGGTTCCACAAGCATACAGGAAACAAGCATTTGGTCAATGAAAACGTCACAATAACTTGATTGAATACTCTTTAGTGGGTCTAGAATGAGAAAGGAATCTTCTGAAACCATATGAAGGAAAAAGGATCTGGTGTTCTTTTCTTAGTAATAAAACCTTGCCATAAAATCACCATTAAAGTGTTGCCAGTTCTGACAACTTACAATGAAGGAAATACCTGAGGTCTATTCAAATACACTTCTGAAGGACAGTAGTTGGAAAAAGCTGAGTTAAGTGCAATGACTTTCTATTTTCTGGTGAATGTGAGAATTTTAAGTCAGAGACACAGTTTCTGTTAGATACTAACTTTGAGATGATCATGGACTTTATACAAATACTATCTATCAGGAGCATCAATGTAAACTCTTGGGTCCAAGAAGTTACAATGCAAATAAAAATATATTATTGTTACCTCTGACCAGTTCTTCCTTATTTTGCATATCCAATTAATCTTCATTTGCTTTTGTTTCCACCTCAAATATAACTCCTGTCTTCTCATGTTATCTGTACCCTCCCCAAAGTCCTCCCAATTGCTCTCTGCGTTTGTCTGCTCTTACATTCCTCCAACCTGTCCCCAGATTGCCAGCTTGATCTAGTTAGATCAAGATCCCCTCCTCTAAAGTTTTCAGGTCCTTTTTCCTACAGGATCAAACCTGCACTGTCCTAGCAAGGATCTGCTCTTCCTTACATGTCCAAGATTCGTACTCTTTGTATCTTATAATTTCCTGACATAAGCCATTTACTCATACTTATGCTTAGTGATTTTTGCTTCTTGTCTTAGGCTTCTTCCACAATTTTATGCAACCAAACATGGAAATTATTCTCTTCTATTTTACTTTTCTTTTCATCTTCTTTTCCCCAGCACTGAACATCTTGCACTCATCAGTTAATAACTAATTCTTCCTCTGTGCCAGGCACTGTTGTAAGGAATTCCTGTATCTTCAGTCCTTTATCCTCACAACAAACATATCAAATAGCTATTATAAAATCATAATAGATGGTACAGAAGAGAAGAGTAAGTTACTGAGCAGTTAAAAAGGGAGCCCAAGACCATGCAGGTGGTAAGTGGCAGAACTGGGATTTGAATTTGAGTAGGCTAATTCTAAAGTCCATGGACTTGACAATTCCATCACTAGACTTCATTTACTAAAGGATATTCAACCACTATTTGTAGGCAGTGTGAACTACCAATTAAGGTCCAACCACTGACGTTGGGATAATGAACACAGTGGTCAACTGAGGAAATGTGTACTCGCCATCTAATATTCCCACATCACTGTGCACAGATAATAACAGAATCTACTTCAGACAACTGTGGAAATCAAATAAGACAAAGTATGTAAAGCCTTTGGTACAATGCTCTGCATATTTTAAACATGCAGCATCTGTAATCAACTGTGTAATTGTATTTTCTTAATTCATCCCATCATCTCAGATGTGAAAAATCAATAAAAACTTAATATAGTATATAAAATATATAATATAATTAGGCAAGGATATAATTATAATATAAAATATAATAACTATTACTTTAATAATATATATATAAGCTCTAGATTATGATTTCCAACCTATTACAAGGCACTAGTGTCAATTTCATTAAAATAGTTGCAGAATTGAAAACCTAGAACTTAATGAGCAGATTATGAGATAAACTTTTTTTATATCTTAATATTTCTAAAATTGAATGGAAGATAACTCAAGTAGTTGCTGAGAAACTCAGCAGTTATTTTTCTTTTCTCCTCCTCAAAAGGCTATTAAAAATTCAACAGCTAATTTTATGACCAATAATTTCTTTAAATCAAAATATTACTAAATTTTTTTTTTTTTTTTTTTTAATAAAAAAACCTTTCCTGTGTTCTGTCCTTTTTTTAACCATCACTAACTACAATACCTGGGTGAGTGTCTCTTTTGTTTCTAAAAGCTTTGTAGGATTTATCTTTAACCTTTCTGCCCAACATTAATGATTTTATTTATGGTTTTATTGATATATCCTCCTGATGATTATAAACTTCTAAAATTGATTATAAACTTCTCAAGGCAGAAAGTTTGCTTTTCATTCATTTATTTGTTTTCATCTGTTAACCATCTCTGCTTTGAATCCTCACTTCTGTATCTAACACTGTGTGTCATTCCACATATAACACATACTGCAATATATGTTTAATGAGATTAACAGAAATATAAAGTTGTCAAATGCAGATACACTGGTGCTGATTCTTCACAGAAGAAACAGGATGATCAGCTACTTCTGATAGAATTGGGATAGAGCCATGTGGAGTTCATTTTCTTGGTTGGCTGTCAGTCACCTAGTAAAAGGACCTAGTAAAAGGAAGCACTAAATTATAGAAAGCTGAACTGAATTCACATCTAAAATGTAAGTGAAAATTTGCATGTAATTTTATTATTTGGTGAGCCAGAAAAAAGACAAGAGAGGCACTCTCCAAAATGGAAGCAATGACTTAAGTGCCTTTTCACAAATACTGTGCTAACATTCATTCAGATATCACAAGGTTGTTTCTAAGGCCTGAAAAATAGCCTGAACTCATAGAGTCTGTCTGGTTTAAATAGAGTTAATTCTTTTTGATAGAGACTTCTTACATAACAGATGGTTCATAAGTGTCTATTTAATAACCAAGCTCTTTAGTCCAAGATGCCATTATTTTTAAAAATAACATCTAAGAAAATATCTTCTTCATGAGTTGATAATAAGATGCTAAATGCAATTACTTTAATTTTGAAATTTATGTTATACTTTAAATGTATATTTGTATATAAATGCATAGTTATTAAATAATAACTACTTACTACTACTGCCTAAATGAAAAAATTGTAAGAGCCACCAAACTAAAACAGGATTTGAAGTATTGTGGTTTAATGAATATCTATACCTAAAGTACACAAATTAATGATTCACTTTACATTTCATGTGCTTTGGGAAATTTACTTAAAATCTTAGGTGTTAGCTCTGAATTAATGCCTCAAAAATGAAGCAAACATGAATTTTTTCCTTGTCTAGCACCAATTAATTATTTTAAAAACTGCATATTGCTGAGACTTTATTCTAAGAAATAATTAATATCACAGTAATAACAAACTGCCTTAATGAGCTCATATAAAATAAAATTACTTAAATGATTCTTCAAAGTCATAAATCTTCATTCTACTTAGTGTCATATAAAAATACTATTTCTGGTGATATTTTCCTTATCAATCGGTAGGTTTTACCTGATAGACTTTATGTGCAGAAATGGTTCATTTGTAACTAACAAGGTAGGGAGTTTTCAACCACTATTCCTTTAAATATCCATCATGCATTGATTGGGCAGAAAGTGTCATAGGAGAGAGGTAGCACATATTTTTGAAAGAGTTTTCACTTATAATTATACTTTCAAAGTTTTTGAAATATACCAATTTAAGATATATAGGATATTAATTTATTGCAGTAAACAAAAAGAAAAAGAAGGGAGCCTTTCTGATCCCCAGATTCCATAACTATAAAAATGAAATTTGCCTTCTTAAATTTGAGGTTACCTATTTCCAACATTTTCTAATTCAATATCCAATTATTTTTTTTCTTTCTCTCTTTTTCTCTCTTTCTAGGTAGAAAGAAAAGTAGATATTGAATGACAGAAAAAGACATGGAGATAGATATAGATAGATAACTGGATGAAGGTGTAGAGAGAGACATAGATACCAATATATTTTCAAATTCTGTCCTGTGGAGAGATAATTGTTAAAGAGCATCCTAAGGTCCAGACCTTAAAGACATTTCTGCCTGAGTACACACATCTCTCAAAAGATTAACACTGGTTTATAACAAAGAAACAAACAAAAACTTATTCAGGACAGAGAAAAATAATTAGAAATCTAAGAAAGGATGGAAGGAAGCTCTCCCTTGAGAGGAAGATAAAGATCTTCCAGGAAAAAAAAAAAAACATTTTTAGAACCTCAGCACTGCATAAAAATAAATAAAATAAAGGTAGTACGTCCATCTACCATGAAAAAAATCCGTTTTTAAAGAAAAATCTATTAGTTCAATTATTCTTTAAGTTTTAAGAATTTAGAACTCTTTATGTTTGTTACTCATCATTATCATTTTGTATAAATAAAAAAATTACTACACAATGTGAGTAGCCAGTGTCTGTTTTGGCCTGTGCTGGTGGCTCTGGAGAAACACTACCATGTAGTTTGAAATCCACAGGGCAGTGTAAAAGGATGTTGATTGATGGGGCTGGCTATTCTTCTATACATATGCAAATCATGTTTGCATTAATATTAATATTTTTAGCTATAGAAGGAAATATTTCCTTTATCATTACATAATAATATGACAATGAGTGTTAATATTCTCTAGATTTAAATGTAAATTGAATACTAAAGTTATTAAAACTTATGATATGCTGCTATGAATTTGTTCTTTGCCTTTCTCTGAGTCTAATATTGTGCTGTTATTCTCATTGATGACACCAGGAGGCACATAGAGGAGACTGCACATCTGTTACTATGGTGACCAGAAGGCATATTTTAAAAAGAAAGACTATCATGTATGCATAAATTTAAAATATCACTGCCCAACTATTTTAGAATTGTTGAGAAGTAGAAATTACACTTAAAATTTATTTGAAGTTACATGTTTTCTCTTTTTCTTCTCAAGGAAAATGTAGCTAATTTCAACAATACAGACAAATAAACTGGATATTTAAGAAAAGTAAACCACAACTTTTTTATTTCTAAAAAGGTTGAATCATTATTAAGTATATAGGCTCTGGAGAGAACAGATCTGGTTCAAATTATTACTTCTGTCACTTATTTGACTTTTATTGTCATCTGTAACAAAAGGAGTCATAAATAGGAACTAAAATAAATATTGCATATATTGGATTTGAGTGTGCTAACCAAAATCATTTTTAGAATTAGGGAACAGAACTAAATTTAATAAGCTAATTTATTTACTTAAAGTGTCATTGTAAACCTTTAAGATGTTTCTTTTTAGATTGTGATTTAATATTGTCTTGACACATATTTATTGAGACTGCACTCTAATATGTAGACCTTGGGTAGAGAAGAATGATTGAGAAAAGAGGAATGAGAAAAGCCAACCTCATGAGGTATAATAAAAACAAAAGAGGGGCTGGGGATATTGCTCAGTTGGCAGAGTGCTTGCCCTGTAAGCACAAGGCCCTGGGTTCAATCACCAGGACCACGAAAAAAGAGTACTGTCATAATTTAAAAAAAAATTTAAAAAAAAGGAAAGTGAAGCTGAGAAAACAGTATATTCTCAGTGACCAGAGGTGTGGAACACGGCTAATGGAGAGAGTCTAATGAAATGTGGAAATTATGGAGGATCTTGGCAAAAGCAGTTCTAGTGATAATATCATTACAGAAGCTGGAATAGAATGAGTTGAAGAGCGAATTGCCAAGTATTTAAAATGAACATCATTGAATGATCATGTACATACAATTAAATACAGACATTTTAAGTGTATGATTTTATGTGATGATACAGAGCATTTCTATCACTCCTAAAAGCTTCTTTGTGTCATTTCATAGCCTTCGCTTTACCCAATCCCGGGCGAAAGTGGACTTATTTTTGGTCACTGCAGATTAATGTGCCTTGCTTGAATTCTATGTAAGTGGAATCATATTTGTTTTGTTTATGGCTTTGGTTATTCTGCACTTTCGTTCTGAGATTTATCATATCACTGTATGTAGGAATTTATTACTTTTTATTGAGGAGAGTTAGTCCCTGTAATAGTTATATTATGATATGCCTACTCACCTAGTGATGGACATTTTTAGTAGTTTCTAGAGATTATTTTTTACTATTATAAGTAAAGTTGCTATGATCATTCATGTAGAACTCTTTGTGAAAATATAGGAATTTATTTCTAACAGATAGATATATTTGAGCAGAATTGTTAGATTACGTGATAGGTGTATAGTGAACATTTTAAAAAGTTGTCAGTTTTTTAGAGTGCTTGTGCCATTTTCTATTTATGTTAAGCAGTTTATGAGAGTTCCAGTTGCTCTATTATTCACATTGTAGGTATTTTTAATTTTAGAGTTTCTAATGAATATGGGCTAATATTATAGTATTATAGTTTTCATTTGTCATTTCCCAGAAACTAATGTATTTGTAATGTTTTCATATTCTTATTGGCTATTTATAACTCTTTTATGGAGCGTCTATATGAGTACTATGAAGTATCTATTCAAGTATCATAAAGTATTAGGGCAGGCTGTAGTACAATATGACTGACATCATTATAATAGGGAATTTGGACACATTGAAAAACACAAGAAACATGCACAGACAGAATGTTGACCATGAAAAGACACAGTAAACAGGATGCTCTCTGCAAGCCCAGGAGAGAGACCTCAAAAGAAACCAGACCTGCTGACACCTGAATCTTGTACTTCTAATGTCCAGACTGTAAGAAAATAGATCTCTATTATTTAAGCCACCCAGTCTGTGGTACTGGTATTTTGTTATGGCAGTTCCAGTAAATTAACACAAAGTTTTTGCTGTATTGAAATATAAGAGTTTCCTATGTGGTCTGCTTTTTTGTCAAAAACATTAGTTGTAAATACATTCTCCCATTATGTGGTTAGTCTTTTTAGTTGTTTCATAGCATCTTTCAAAAAATATTTTTAATCTTGATAAAGTCCAATTTATTATGTTTTCATTTCAGGGTTTGGAGTGTCTTTTGGTCTTATCTAAGAAACCTTAACCTCCTCAAGATTGCAAGATTTTCTCCTGTTTTCTTTCTGAAAGTTTATAGTTCAAGATTTTATATTTAGGTTTATAAACAATTTCAAGTCAACATTTAGATACAGTGAATGATTTTTAAAAAGTTTTTATAGTACAAATATCTATTTGTTCCAAAATCATTTGTGAAAAAATTTCACTTTTCCCATTGAATTGCTTTCGCATCTGTATTAGCAAACAATTGAACGTATCTGCGTGGGTCTATTCCTGAATTCTTTATTCAGTTCCCTGGATCTTTATCTCTATTCTTTTTCCAGTATAACATTTTATTTTTAGCTGCTGTAAATTGAAATGACACTTGAAAGCTAGTCCTTCAGTTTTGTTCATTTTCTTTTTAAAATTGCTTTGATTATCCTAAATAATTTGCATCAGCTTGTAAAATTTTACTTCTAAAAGTTTTAATGGAATTTTTATAAAAATTAAATCTACAGATAAAAAAAGGAGAATTGAGGTCATAAAAACATTCTAATCCATGTGCATATTATGGCCCTCCATTCATTTTAGTGTTTAGCTATTCTAAATGATGTTTATAGTTTTCACTGTACAGATTGTATTCAATTGTAAAATTTGCACTGAAATAGTTTTAATTTTTTTGCTATTATAAATGAAATTGTGTGTTTTTCCATTTGTGTGTACCTAGTCAATTTAAATAATGTTAATTTTTGTATGTTGACTTTTTTCACCTAAAAAATTCATTTACTAATTCTACTCGTTCTTTGTAGCTTCCTTATGATTTCCTATGTACAAAATCATGTCATCTTGTTATGGGTTGAATGCATCCCTCCAAAAAAGATACTTGAAATCCTAGTACTTATTCACATATATGAATGTGGTCTGATTTGAAAATAGAGTCTTTTTGGATTTAATCTAGATAAAACAGGTTATTAGTGTGGGTCTTATTCCAGTGTGACTGGTGCCTTTATAAGAAGATGACTTTGTGAAGACATGGACACACAAGAACATCATGTGAAGATGGAGGCAGAGTTTGTAGTTACCCAGCTACAGGAAAAGCAGTGTCAAAGATTTCTAGACATCATCAGAAACTGCCTGTGTTTCCTCTTACACATTTTGTTCTTTTTTGCATTCCTATAAGCTGATAATTTTCTTCTCCCTGATTAATGTTCATCTACATATTAAGTCACAACTCAGGTATCATCTCCCTTTGGAAACTGTCGAGAAACCTTCTTGCTGAGTTAGTGACTCTTCCCAGTGTTCCTATAAGAGTTTGTGTGACCATCTCCATTGTGTTTGGCAGTTTTCCATTGTTGTAATAAACTACCTGAGAAAATCAACTTATAAAGGGAAAGGTTTGTTTGAACTCACAGTTTTGTAGGTTTCAGTCAATGATCAGTTGGCCCTGCAGCTTTGGGCCTATGTTGATGAGGCATTTCATGGCAGAAAGTGTGTGGTAAAAGAAGTTGCTCACCTCTTGTCTAGGATTCAAAGATGAAAGGAAGGGGCTGGGGTCCCAAAACACTCCTCAGAGCACACCCATTGTGACCTAAGAACTTCCACCAGATCCCAACTTCGAAAACCTCCAGCACCTCCCAACAGCACAACCCTGGGGATCACATTTAACCCCTGGGCCTTTTGAGGACGTTCAAGATCTGAATTAGCAACCATCATTTCACTTCCTACACTATTATAATTATCTATTTATAATTATCTGTTACCACTCACCCCATTCCCCAAATTCTTGAATTATTCATTGTATCCCAAAGGCAGGCTCATGGTAAATGTTCACTAAATATCTCCTAAAATAATGAATGAATGTATGTATGATAAGAATGTACAAATAAAAGATTTTTTAACATAGAGAAGGCCCAAAATATATTTGAGCAATGTCAGCCTTATTAGTATAAATGATGGATATCCCAAAGGCCCTTTTATAAATAAAAAAGCTCTTTTGACTAGATGTTTGCTGAGATCAAATTAGCCATGTTAATTTATGGATGTAGTTGTAGTATAAGCAAAAATTAAAAAGTAAATTATTATTACATCATGAAACTGCTAGAAGGTAGTTCTTGAAGGTACAACATTCAGTAAGTATGAAAATTGGAGTCACCCTGTTTTATTACTTTTGTCCCCAAGGAGCCAATGCAAAAATTGTTAAGAATGTTTTTGATCAAATAACAATATTTTTTCTGCAAATGTTAGGCTGTACCAATATGAAGAAAAGAAGCTAAAAATAGATTTTTTTTTTCAGTGCTGGGGATTGAACCCAATGCCTTGGGCTTACAAAGCAATCGTTCTACCAACTGAGCTATATCCCCAGCCCACTAAAAATAGATTTAAAATGTGTTTTCTTGGAAACTTATGGCAAGTCAAATGTTAAGAGGGCCAATCTTATGAATGCATCAATAATTTGATTACAGATAAGAAATATGTATCACTAAGCCACTATGTTCCCTGTTACTAAATTCAAGCAATGTAGGAAAAAGTTAAAAAGAATATTTTAAAAATTTTGTATGGTAAACATATTTTACTTTAAAATACTTACTAATATATCCTTAAAATACTAAAAACATTTTCTTCTTAAGTGTTTTAAAAGAATTATTATTGCTCAAAGGCATACATTAGATCAATAACCATTAGAATGCAGTGAGTTTTTATTTGTAAAGCATTAACATATCTTCCTCTTCTCATTAATACAAAGTTACACAAAAAACAAGTATTATTGTTAATATCATATAAGACCAAAACTCTGAAACTTAATGCTTACTTTATGTATGTTGCCAAGTTGTGGTTTCTATAATGTGTCAAACTGCATTCAACTGTCATGTATAACTAATTAAAACAAATTTCAAAAAATTTAGAAACAATTTTTAAAAATGTACTGATGTAGGTTAGCCACTAGAGGGATCACTTTTCTGAAAGGATCACTTTATGTGAGGTAATCATTAAACAAGCAATTATTGAATGCCTACTATGTGATAACCCAAGACTGAAGTGGAGAGTTGTGTTTAGTTTCCTATGTGTTGACAATGTAGTGAGGGAGCAGTTTTAGAACTAATTTTCATAATAAATATAAAAGCTCCGTAAAAGAGAGGTACAAACAACCCCAGAATTCCAGATAAAGTCCTTCCAGGTATCTGATCAAATGAATACTGAGATCAAAATATGGATATTTTTCCAAGAGATGTTAGAAAATTGATATTGCTTTTTAGTTATAAGAAGGCAATTTTCAATTCTTAAATTTACTATAAAAATAAAATGTGTCCTGTAGAAAACCTTAACATGACCCATTGACTAAGGTTCATCAAGTCATTGATGAACTTGGCTAATGGATGCCACACAAATGCTGGGTATTAAGAAACAATCAATGGTTGGGAGCCATGAAGGACACGTCAGCCAAGAGAGAAACAAAGCTTAACTTGCAGACATAGCCTAGGAAAACACACCTAACTCTTAAGCTGCTCCTCACTTCCTGGAGTGCAGACACAACCCGAGGCCTTGGGGTGTTACCAGAGGTACTGACGCAAATCGGACCACCACTGGGGATTGGCCCACAATAGTTCTGTGAACATGATCAGTTCATGTCCGTTGTACCTTCATATGGGAGCTAACTTTCGTGAACCCTTTATGGCCTGCTAACTTTTAACCTGATTGGTCCCCTCCTGGCCCTCACCCTGCATAAGAGATGTGTGCCTTCATCAATAAACGAGTTCCGGCTGTGACTGGTCTTTCTGACGCGTCTGATTGTCCTCCGCTGGAGGGCTGGGTGCGGGCGCTCAGCCGGCCTTTGCCTTTCCCGGTCTGGCCTTGTTCAGGCGTGCTTCTTTCCCCTTTTCGCAGGTCCAGAGGGGCAAAGGGGCTAAAAACCCCAATAATCAATCATAAAGGCTCTCTGCTCTCCCTGCAGCAGGGGCAAAGGGCAGGCATGTATGCATCTCACTCTAGCACAATGTGCAAAGTACCAGGTGAGAAAAAGTGCTAGCATTTGCACAAGGTAAAAAAGAGGTTTATCAGATTGAGGTGCAGGGGAGGCACTCCCAGAAGCCCATACTCCTAAGCAGAGCTATCAACAATTTATAAGAGATACTCAGGTAAATAAGAAGGGAAAGAAATTTCTAATCAGAAACAAACCAAATAAATAAATAATCATGTGTTAAAATCCAGAGAAAATGTGAGAATGGCTTGGGGGAGGGGGGCATTGGTACAAAGATAAGCAGTATGGCAGTATTACCAACTCTTGGATTCTGAAGAAGGGGTCAGATGAACATGAAGGCCAAAGAGGTACGCAATGTTTGCAAGCCTAGTGTAGGGTTGGGGATTTCATGCAAGGGGGTTGGCCAGGAGTGAGATGAATGACTTGATTCCAAGACTGTTTTAGAGCAATAACTCCAGATGCAGGCTAAAGATAAGCTAGAAATGGTCAAGAGGGATTTTGAATATTTTCACCATATAGCGATAAATGTTTGAGAAGATGAGCTAAACCTGTTTTAAACAAGACATTTATACATGCCTCAAAACTACTTTGTATCTCATTAACATCTGCAATTTTTATGTTTATGTGTTAATTAATTTTTTGAAGAAGAAGAAGAGAAGAGGTGGATATGTGGGCCCATATAAAGTCCATAAGAGAGCCGGGGATTTTTGAATGGCTTCATTTCTTTCACATGGTCTGCAGCTCAGTTTCCAGACTTGGGAACTTCATTTTAAGAATGTTCTCTCTTACCAGTTGCTTCATAGGCCCTCCTTTTCAGTCTCTTTTCCCCCCATTCCTCAGTCTTCTGAATCCTCACCATTGACCATTCCTCCCTCTGTTCCATAGGATTTTCCCAGGGCAAAGGAGGTGGTGACTGAGGACCATGAACTTCAAAATCATGGAAACTCAATATGAACTACTTAAAAGAAAACCAAATTCTAAATGCAAAATTTAACCACCTTCCTCAAGTCTGAACTTCCAGTATTATGCTACTTAAATGTCTCTCTCATTCACCAACTTTAATTTAGTTTTTTATATATCCTTTTTATGTTATTAATATTTCTTCCCATCCTCTTGTTTCACTCAGGCTGGGAGTGAATAGAGAGAGAGGAGTCATTAGGGAAGGACATGATCAAGGAAGACAAAATAATTATCCAGTCACACATCATTGTGAGAGAAAAACAAAATGTTCTCAGATAACTAATGCCCCAAATTGATTACATTTCCTATTTCTATAAGCAGAGGCAGAAAAATAGAGAAAACTTAAATATCCTACTAGGCCATGAAAACAAGAATGTCTCCAACAAACTAAATCTGTGAACTCTGTGTTCACTGAATGATATGAATTTCAGATCACAAAGTGAGGCTCCATATCTAACTGTGAAAAGTGAGCTTACTCTTGGATAGGAAAGTTTGCTGTGTCAACTGAGGTGGATTAATAAAATTAGCTGTACTTACCAAGATGTGAGCTGAAAACAACCTTTTCTCCCCACCTCAGCTCTATAAACCTCCTTCTTGGGCTTCACTTTTGTGTGTTTGCCCAATAAATTGGACAGAGGCCACAACCTTCCAGTGCATTTTGGATATTGGTACAGTCTCTTTTGGGGTTATTAAACTATTGCTCCAATCTAATGTCATAATTTCTGTCTTTTGAAGCTTCTCCCTGTCCCAGCTTAAACCCCACCCATGCATTCTGCAGTTCTGCATGGGGGATGGTAGACTCTCTCACTCACCATGCTGCCATCGATTCCCCTAGGAGGAGGAAAGGGTGGAGGAATGAGAGGGAAAGGACATGTTTATACGGTACTGGTGCTCTTGCAATATGGAATATGGGTCTTGTGTCATGGCATATGTCCAAATAACATTTCCCTCAGATTGGACTTGGGAGCTCTTTACTCTCATGGTTCCCCTCTCTCCCCCTCTCCAACATTGTACTGTTTCCTAACTCAAGCAATGAATTTTTTGGATAAGAGTTTCCTTGCAAATGCCACTCAACTTTTGCCCCAGCGGAATTCACAGAGAAGCAGTTGCTGGTGTAGCGTTCTTTCCCCATGACTCACACCTGGCCATCTTCCAGGCTATTACCTCTGGCTTTGGGAAATATTACACTTCTCTTGTCCACCAATTTCTTTAAAGATTTGCCACTCCCTGGGCAACTGCAATCTTTGATCTGATTGTCAAGAAATTCAATACTGGATTGACTCTTTCACGGAGGAATCAATCACCACGGCCTCAACCAACCACTCTCCACTAAAATCCAGAAATCACAAACTCCCAACTGCTTTGTCACTGTGTTCAGAGAGAAGGTCTGAGTTTCTGCAGCTGAACAGGCACCCAGCTGGGTGAAGAGATGTATTTCTGTGCTTCTGGCAAGCTGTCAAGCACCCCATTCTCTATAAGTGACTGTCTTAAATCATTCACTTCAAGGGTTCTTATCTTGCCTTGTCTTCAACTTTGGAGCCTGGGCCAAAATTCAGAATGGCTGAGACATAAGGAAGCATATTACCTTAACATCCTCCTGCGAAACAAGCAAAATAAGTATCTTTGGGAGAGGATGTTCTGCTGGTTTTCATGCTCATGAAGTTCCAGTTCACACAAAACCAAACTGAATATTGAAATTAGTTTCTCTCCATGAAATTCTCTAGAGTATCTGATCCAATTCAATAGCCAAAAATTTCATCCATAGCAAAAGAACTCTCATAACATTTGGTGCAAACATCAGACGAAGAAATCCTTGCATCCCAAAGCTGACAAAACCATTCCCATAGTTCTAATTAATGGAAAATTGGGACTTGAACTGAGTAAAAATTTACCTACATGCAAATTTCATCCCATTTTTCAAATGTATCCTCTGAAAATTCATAACTTGACCTGAGCTTGATTTTACTCCCTGAAAGTATCAAAGTCTAATTGGAGTTGCTTAAAAATCAAAGCATTTATCATGTCTTTGTGGGAAGAATATGCAAAGTTCTCTCTTTCACTTTGAAATACATAGTACATTATTGTTAATTATAGTCACATACTATGCAGAAGAACACCAGAACTTATTTCTAAGTGCAATGTACCCATGGAGTGATTTGTCCCCATCCCCTATCTCCTCTATTCTCTCCAGTTTTTGGAAACTGCCAGTGTACTCTCAATTTCTAAGAGATGAACTTTTCTAAAATTCCACATGTAAGTGAGGTCATATGATATATGTCTTTTTTGTGCTTGGCATATTTCACTTAAAATAATTTCCTCTAGTCCCATTCATATTGTCAAAAATGCCAGACTTTACTCATCTTCATGGATGGATAATATTCCATAATATTATATAATATATAAATATGTACAATATATATATAATATATACCACATGTTATTATCCAATCTTCTGCCAATAGACACTTGGTTGATTCCACATTTGGGGTGCCCAAAATGTCTGACAACACCAAATAAAACAAGACAGGAGGTTCACATTTGTGAAAAGTTAATCTTCACATGGTAAAATCATATATAAAAAATGGACATATAGTGAGAATATAGCTCTGTGATAGAGCACTTGCCTAGTATGCTAGAAACCCTGGGTAGGAGTCCCAGTAGTGGCAAAAAACAACAGCAAGAATAAAAATAAAACAAGACAAAAACGGAATACTTGTTAAAGATTTCATTAAACTTATAATCAATGAGGAAATCAGTCAGACATTATAACTGATTCAAAAGAAATCCAAAGAACGGACACATTTAAAGATGAGGAATATTGAAATAAATGTGCCAATGTAGGCAAACAGTATCTTCTGTGATGTTGGGGGTCTGGCTGAACCTGGGTAGGATAGAACTTGCATGCATATCTAAAAGATGGTTTTCTACAGTTTGCAGAGGTATGAAACTTAACATGGTTATCTACAGTTTGCAGAGGTATGAAACAGTTTTCACAGGTTCCACAAAATCAGATCAGATAACCAGGAGTGTCTTCCTGAGTCTAGACAATGAAGAGTATTCCACTGCAGCACAGATTTTTTTTTTCCTACTTCTCGCTCTGACTACTATTTTTTTGAGTTTACCAAAAATAATAATGAACATAGAAACCAACACGTAGACATTTATAAAATTGCCATATGGCTTCAAGAAGTTTCTTCACATTGACAAGGATTAATTGGATGTCCTTTCACTTAAGAAATAAATAAAAATTAAAAACTGACATTTGAAAGTTTGCCCTTCTGCATTGTATCTTAAATGAGGTTGATGTCAGTTGTTTGCTAACTGTGTCCTTCCTCCCAAGTTCAACTTTCCATGGACTCCAGATTTATTATTTCCAAATTTATTAACAAGTTCCAGTTGATTTTTAAAATATCAGCTTAAATCACATGCCAGTATTATATGTATGACAAATAAGGATATATGAAAGTATAGTTTTTTCACATAAATATCGTATTGAAGTTGTACAGAGCAAGGAGCAAACATATATAAATAAACTATAAGGCAAAATATAACCCATTTAAAGGCAAGAGAGAAGCTATTGGATTTTTTTTTAATTAGCTAATCTTAGGTTGGAAGAATAAAAAAAAATTAATGGGATGATTGCATTTCCAAACAATTATAATGAGTACACAATGTACACAGAGAGAAAACAAAGTAAATGGATACTAAATTATAACATTTGGAAATATCATTTGGGCACTCAAGGGTCTTGAATGTCAAGATGAAGAATTTATATTTTATTCATCAACAAAGGAAAATCACTGAAAATTTTTGAAACTTTACCTGATAAGAAAAAAATTCTAGTTGGGGTGTGGTTCAGTGTAGAGTGCTTGCCTAGCATATGTTGAGGCACTGGGTTCAATTCTCAGCTAAACAGAGCAATGAAGGTTAGATTGATTGAAAAAGGCAGAGACTGAGGAAAAGAGACCCCTAGAAATAAAATTTAAATATCTTGGCAGCCATTTTTTTTTTTTTTTTTTTTTGCCATGGAGCAAGAGGATGTAACTTACTCCCCATAATGAAATAATTTTTAAAAGTATAATTTAAAAAACTATAACATACACA